>PVJN01001649.1:0-135150 GCA_004026805.1 Lasiurus borealis
AAAAGCTTCCAACAAATAAAAGCCCGGGACCAGATGGCTACACAGGAGAGTTTTACCAAACATTCAAGGAAGAATTAAAACCTATCCTCCTCAGACTATTCAAAAACATTCAAGAAGAAGGAACACTTCCAAACACCTTCTATGAAGCCAGCATCACCCTAATACCAAAACCAGATAAAGACAACACAATGAAAGAGAACTATAGGCCAATATCTCTCATGAACATAGATGCCAAAATCCTCAACAAAATTCTAGCAAATCGGATCCAGAAGTACATCAGAAAGATCACACACCATGACCAAGCAGGATTCATCCCAGGAATGCAGTAATGGTACAATATCCACAAATCAATAAATGTGATACATCACATAAACAAATTGAGAGATAAAAATCACATAGTCATATCAATTGATGCAGAAAAAGCATTTGACAAAATCCAACACCCTTTCTTGATAAAAACTCTCAGCAAAGTGGGAATAGAAGGATCATACCTCAACATCACAAAAGCCATATATGATAAACCCACAGCTAACATTATACTCAATGGGCAAAAACTAAAACCATTTCCCCTAAGAACAGGAAGAAGACAGGGATGTCCACTCTCACTCTCCTGTTCGACGTAGTACTGGAAGTATTAGCCATTGCAATTAGACAAGAAGAAGAAATAAAAGGCATCCAAATTGGAAAAGAAGAAGTAAAGCTGTCCTTATTTGCAGATGACATGATATTGTACATAAAACACCCAAAGGACTCCATTCCAAAACTAATTAACTTAATTAATGAATTCAGCAATGTAGCAGGATACAAAATTAATTCTAAGAAGTCTGTGGCATTTCTATACACTAATAGTGAAATTACAGAAAGAGAAACTAAAAAAGCAATCCCATTTACCATCGCAACAAAAAAATTAAGATACTTAGGAATAAACCTAACTAAAGAGGTAAAAGACCTATATGCAGAAAACTACAGGACACTGAAAAAAGAGATAGAGGAAGATGTTAACAGATGGAAGAGCATACCATGCTCATGGATTGGGAGAATCAACATCATTAAAATGTCCATACTGCCCAAAGCAATCTACAGATTCAATTCACTACCCATTAAAATACCAAGGACATATTTCACAGACCTAGAAAGAATTCTTCATAGATTCATCTGGAACAAAAATAGACCACGAATAACTACAGCAATTCTGAGAAAGAAGGATAAAGTAGGTGGGATCTCAATACCAGATTTCAAGCTATACTACAAAGCTACTGTTCTCAAAACAGCCTGGTACTGGCACAAGAACAGACATATAGACCAATGGAATAGAATAGAGAACCCAGATATCCACCCAAACCACTATGCTCAACTAATATTTGACAAAGGAGGCATGAATACTCAATGGAGCCAAGATAGCCTCTTCAATAAATGGTGTTGGGAAAATTGGACAGATACATGCAAAAAAAAAAAAATGAAACTCGACCACCAACTTACGCCAAATACAAAAATAAACTCAAAATGGATACAGGACTTAAACATTAGAAGGGAAACCATAAAAATACTAGAGGAATCCACAGGCTACACAATCTCAGATATATGCGGAAAGAACTTCATCACGGATACTGCTCCAAAGGCAATGGAAGCTAAAGAAAAAAATGAACAAATGTGATTACATCAAAATAAAAAGCTTTTGCACAGCAAAAGAAACCATCAGAAAAACAACAAGAAAGATCACTGTATGGGAGAACATATTTGCAAATGTCATCACTGATAAAGGTTTAATCTCCAAAATCTACAGCCAACTTATACAACTTAATAAAAGGAAGATGAACGATCCAATAAAAAAAATAGGCAACAGACCTAAATAGAACCTTTCGAAAGATGACAGAAGGAAGGCCAAGAGACACATGAAAACATGTTCAAAGTCATTAATAATCGGAGAGATGCAAATCAAAACGACAATGTGATACCATCTTACACCGGTCAGAATGGCAATCATCAACAAATCAACAAACGACAAGTGTTGGCGAGGATGCGGAGAAAAAGGAACCCTTGTGCATTGTTGGTGGGAATGCAGACTGGTACAGCCACTGTGGAGAACAGTATGGAGTTTCCTCAAAAAACTAAAAATGGATCTCCCATTTGACCCTGTAATCACACTCTTAGGAATTTATCCTAAGAAATCACAAACACCAATCAGAAAGGATTTATGCACCCCTATGTTCATAGCAGCACAATTTCCAATAGCTACAATTTGGAAACAGCCTAGGTGCCCGTCAGCAGATGAGTGGATCAGAAAACTGTGGTACATCTACACAATGGAATTCTATGCTGCCATTAAAAAGAAGGAAATCTCACCATTTGCAGCAACCTGGATGGAACTGGAGAGCCTTATGCTTAGTGAAATAAGCCAGTCAGTGAGGGAGAAGCATCACATGATCTCACTCATTGGTGGATAATAAAGAACATTATAAACTGATGAACAAAAGGATAGATACAGAGGCAGTAAAGCTTCAAACAGACTGAAATTACAGCAGGAAGATTAAAGTTAGGTGAGGTAGATAAGAGATCAATCAAAGGACTTGTATGCATGCATACAAGCATAACCAATGAACATAGACACTGGGGGGGGTTGGGGTATGCCTGAGAGGGAGGGGGGCAATGGAGAGACATGTATAAAAAATTAATAAAAAATAAAAATAAATAAAGGGAGGGCAGAAACAACATATCCAGTCAAGTGCACAGAGAAAGCGCAATGGGAGAGGTTGGAGGACTATTAGGAAGGGACAGACTCACCAATGCAAAAAGGAGGGAGTTTTCAGAAGGGAGGGAATACAGTGCCTAACTGCAGGAGGCGATGAGAGAGGGGAGGACCCTCTGTGGATTTCTGCTCTAGATTCCAATTAGAGGTGGAGCAGGACGGAGGCTCCCCCCATTCCACTCCCACCCCCTGCAAGGTCTATTCCAGCTCCAGCTCCACTGCTTCCTGGCTGTGGGACTGTAAGCCAATCATGTCACTGTTGTTTCCTTCCTCATGTTACTAATTGATCACAGTGGTCAGAGCTTCTTGATCATTTTGGGAGGTGAAGATGGAAAATCTATGAAAGCCTTTTTGGAAAAATGCAATATGACACTTTGTACATAATTTTAGGGGTTTCCTAGACCCTCAGAGTACCACAGATTCTTAGTTACAATCTGTTGGAATGAATGCTCTCAAGAGGAGTCCCTTTCAGCTCTGACATTAAAGGCAGATCTGGATTCTGGATGCTGTGTGTGGGCAGGCTGGCTAGAGAGAGAAGGCAGGACTTGATATATATAGTGCTTCAGAACCCCAGTCCGTAGGTGCTCTTCCTAAATCCATCGAATGGGCACCTCATACTCATGTCTATGTACATGAGTAAATATTGTCAACACATATATTTCAAATAGAAATATATCAAGAGTATTTAATTTAATGAATTATAGTCTACATAAACAGCTAAGTATTTTTTAAATTTTTTATTAATGTATTACATGTATACATATCTTCCCATTGCCCACCCCCACACTCTCATGCTTACCCTAACTCCCCAGTTTCTGTGTCCATTGGTTACGCTTATATGCATGCAAACAAGTCCTTCTGTTGATCTCTTATCTACTCCACCTCTTCCAAACCTTCCCGCTGAATTTTACAGTCTGTTTGATGTTTTACTGCCTCTTTGTCTATCTTTTTGTTTATCAGTTTGTAATGTTTTTTATTATCCATAAATGAGTGAGATCATGTGGTATTTGTCTTTCATTGACTAGCTTATTTCAATTAGCATAATGCTCTACAATTCCATCCAGGTTAATGCAAATGGTAAGAATTTCATCTTTTTATGGCAGCATAGTATTCCATTGCTTAGATGTACCATAGTTTTCTAATTCGGTCATCTACTGACGGGCACCTAGGCTGTTTTCCAAATCTTAGTTATTGTAAATTGTGTTTCTATGAACATAGGTGTGCAGAAATCCTTTCTGATTGGTGTTTCTAGATTCTTAATCCCATTCCTAAGAATGGGATTGCTGGGTCAAATGGGATTTCGATTTTTAGTTTTTTTGAGGAAACTCCATACTGTTTTTCACAGTGGCTGCACCAGTCTTCATTCCCACCAGCAGTGCATGGTGGTTCCTTTTTCTCTACATCCTCGCCAACACTTGTTGTTTGTTGATTTGTTGATGATTGCCATTCTGAAAGATGTGAGATGGTATAGCATGATTGTTTTGATTTGCATCTCTCAGGTAATTAGTGACTTTGAGCATGATTTTATGTGTCTCTTGGACCTTCTGTCTTCTTTCGAAAAGACTCTATTTAGGTCCGTTGCCCATTTTTTATTGGATTATTTATCTCTCTTTTATTGAGTTGTATAAGTTCCCTGTAGATGTTGGAGATTAAACCCGTATTAGGGATAACATTTTCAAATATGTTCTTCCATACAGTGGGCTTCCTTGTTTTGATGATGGTTTATTTTGATGTGCAAAAGCTTTTTATTTTGATGTAGCCCCATTTGTTTATTTTCTCTTTAGTTTCCATTTCCCTTGGAGCAGTTTCAGTGAAGAAGTTCCTGCAGCATATGTCTGAGATTTTGCTGCCTATGGATTCCTCTAGTATTTTTATGGTTTCCCGTCTTATGTTTAAATCCTGTATCCATTTGGAGTTTATTTTTGGGGAGTTTGTAAGTTGGTGATCTAGTTTCATATTTTTGCATGTATCTGTCCAATTTTCCCCACACCATTTATAAAAGAAACTGTCTTGACTCCATTGTATGTTCAAGCCTTCTTTGTCAAATATTAATTGAGTGTAGTGGTTTGGGTCAATATCTGGATTCTCTATTCTATTCCATTGGTCTATATGTCTGTTCTTATATCAGTACCAGGCTGTTTAGAAAACAGTGGTTTGTAATAGAGTTTGAAATCTGGTATTGAGATACCATTTACTTTATACTTCTTTCTCAGGAATGCTGTGGCCATTCAGGGTCTTTTTTGTTCCAAATGAATCTTTGGAGAGTTCTTTCTAGATCTGTGAAATATGCCGTTGGTATTTTAATGGGTAGTGCATTGAATCTATAGATTGCTTTGGGTAGTATGGACATTTTAATGATGTTGATTCTCCCAATCCATGAGCATGATATGCTCTTCCATCTGTTTACGTCTTCCTCTGTCTCTTTTTTCAGTGTCCTCTAGTTTTCTGCATATAGGTCTTTTACCTCCTTAGTTCAGTTTATTCCTAGGTATCTTAATTTTTTTGGTGTGATGGTAAATGGGATTGCTTTTTTAGTCTCTCTTTCTGTAAGTTCACTATTAGTGTATAGAAATGCCATAGATTTCTTGGCATTAATTTTGTATCCTGCTACATTGTCGAATTCATTTATTAAGTCTATTCATTTTTGGATGCAGTCTTTTGGGTTTTTTTATGTATAGTATCAGGTCATCTGCAAATAAGGACAGCTTACCTCTTCTTTTCCAATTTGGATGCCTTTCATCTCTTCTTCTTATGTAATTGCAATGGCTAATACTTCCAGTACTATGTAAAACAGGAGTGGTGAGAGTGGGCATCCCTGTCTTGTTCCTGTTCTTAGGGAAAATGGTTTTAGTTTTTGCCCATTGAGTATAATGTTAGCTGTGGGTTTATCATATATGGCTTTTATGATGTTGAGGTATGATCCTTCTATTCCCACTTTGCTGAGAGTTTTTATCAAGAAAGGGTGTTGGATTTTGTCAAATGCTTTTTCTGCATCAATTGATATGACTATGTGATTTTTATCTCTCAATTTGTTTATGTCATGTATCATGTTTATTGATTTGCATATATTAGCATCCTTGCATTCCTGAGATAAAGCCTACTTGGCCATGGTGTATGATCTTTCTGATATGCCACTGGTTCCAATTCGCTAGAATTTTGTTGAGGATTTTGGCATATATGTTCATGAAGAATATTGGTCTGTAATTCTCTTTCATTTTGTTGTCTTTATCTGGTTTTGGTATTAGGGTGATGTTGGCTTTATAGAAAGTGTTTGGAAGTGTTCCTTCTTCTTGAATTTTTTGGAATAGTGTGAGGAGGATAGGTTTTAATTCTTGCTTGAATGTTTGGTAAAACTCTCCTGTGTAGCCATCTGGTCCTGGGTTTTTGTTTGCTGAAAGCTTTTTGATTACTGTTTCAATTTCTTCCATAATTATTGGAATATTGAGATGTTTAGATTCTTCCAGATTGAGTTTTGAAAGATTATATTTTTCTAGGAATATATCTATTTCCTCCAGATTGTCCAGTTTGTTGGAATAGAGTTGTTCATACTACTTTTTTAGTAATCCTTTGTATTTTGGTGGGGTTTGCTGTTATTTTATCTCTTTCATTTCTTTTTTTTTAATTTGAATAATTTCTCTTTTCTTCTTGATGAGCCTGGCTAGAGGTTCATTAATCTTGTTTATCCCTTCAAAGAATCAGCCCTTCGTTTTGTTGATCTTTTGAATTGTTTCTTGGGTCTCTATGTTGTTTATCTCTGCTCTGATCTTTACTATTTCCTTCCTTCTGCTTCCACTAGGATTTTCTTGTTGCTCTCTTTCTATCTCTTTAAGTTGTAGAATTAGGTAATTTATTACCATTGCTTCTTGTTTTTTTGAAGTAGGATAGTAGAGCTATGAACTTCCCTCTCAAGATTGCTTTCACGGTGTCCCAGAGATTTAGATTGTTGTGTTTTCATTGTCATTTGTTACCATGATGTTTTTTATTTTTTCATTGATCTCTCTGGTTACCCAGTTGTTCAATAGCATGCTGTTTAGTCTCCATGTATTTGATTTCTTTGGATTGTTTTTATGGTAGTTGATTTCCAGTTTTATGCCACTGTGGTCTGAGAAAATACTTGATATGATTTCTATCTTTTTGAATTTGAAGACACTTTGCCTATGACTCAACATATGTCCATCTTTGAATATGACCCATGTGTACTTGAGAAGAAAGTATATTCTGTGGCTTTGGGGTGAAATGTTTTGAAGATGTCAATTAATTCCATCTGGTCTAGTGAGTCATTTAGGATTGATGTTTCTTTTGCTGATTTTTTGTTTAGAGGATTTGTCCAATGCTGATATTGGGGTATTAAAGTCTCCTACTATGGTTGTATTGCTGTCAATCTCTCCCTTGATATCATCCAGGAGTATTTTTATGTATTTAGGTGCTCCTGTATTGGGTGTGTATATGTTTACCAGAGTTATTTCTTCTTGTTGGATTGTTCCCTTTAGTATTATGAAGTAGATTTCTTTATCTCTTGTTATGTCCTTCACTTTGAGATCTAATTTGTCAGATATAAGTGTTGCTACCCCAGCTTCTTTTTTCATTTCCATTTGCTTGAAAAACTGTTTTCCATCCCTTCACCCTCATTCTGTGTGCGTCTTTTTTCCTGAGGTGGGTGTCTTGTAGAGCATAGATATATGGGTCATGTTTTCTTATCCAATCTGTTATCCTGTGTCTTTGGATTGGAGCATTTAATTCATTTACATTTAAAGTTATTATTGGTAGGTACTTATTTGTCACCATTTTTAATCTTTACCCCTGTGTTCCTTCTTCGCTTCCTATTTCTTTTTTATTTTTACAGCAGACTCTTTAGCATTTCTTGCATTGCTGTTTTAGTTGTAATAAGTTCCCTTAGTCCTTTTTTGTCTGTGAAGCTCCTGATTTCACCTTCAGTTTATTTTTTATTTTTTTTATTATTATTTTTAAATCTTTATTATTCAGATTATTACATTTGTTTCTCTTTTTTCCCCTCCATAGTTCCCTTCCACCTGGCTCCCACCCTTCTTTCTACCCTTACCTCCCTCCCATTGACCTCATCCATAGGTGTATGATTTTTGTCCAGTTTCTCCCTGTACACCCTTCACCCTTTTACCCCTGATAATTATCAGTCCACTCCCTTTCTGTGCTATTATATTCACCAGTTTATTCTGTTGGTCAAATCTTCAGTTCCCTTAATTTTCAGATTCACTTGTTCATAGATACGTATTTGTTGTTCATAATTTTTTATCTTCTACCTTTTTCTTCTTCCTCTTCTAAAAGAGTACCTTTCAGCATTTCATATAATACTGGTTTGGAGTTGATGAACTCCTTTAGCTTTTTCTTATCTGTGAAGCTCTTTATCTGCCCTTCAATTCTGAATGATAGCTTTGCTGGATAGAGTATTCTTGGTTGTAGGTTCTTGCTATTCATCACTTTGAAAATTTCTTGCCACTCCCATCTGACCTCCATCGTATCTGTTGAGAAATCAGCTGACAGTTGTATGGGTGCTTCCTTGTAGGTAATGAACTGTTTTTCTCTTGCTGCTTTTAATATTCTCTCTTTGTCTTTAGCTCTTGGTATTTTAATTATGATGTGTCTCGGTGTAGTCTTCTTTGGATTCCTTTTATATGGGATTCTATATGGTTCCTGGACTTGTAAGTCTATTTCTTTTACCAGATGTGGGAAGTTTTCAGTCATTATTTCTTTAAATAGGTTTTCAGTATCTTGCTCTCTCACTTCTTCTGGCACCCCCATAATTCTGATGTTGGTATGCTTGAAGCTGCCCCAGAGGCTCCTTACATTATCTTCACATTTTTTGGATTCTTTTCTCTTCTTGCTTTTCCAGTTGAGTGTTTTCTGATTCTTTATATTTCATATTTTTTACTTGATTCCTGCCTTCCTCTAGTCTGCTATTAGGTCTCTGTACAATATTTTTTAATTCAGTCAGTGTATGTTTAATTTTTAGTTGGTTCTTTTGCATCTCTAGTTAGATCTTTTTCATCTCCTCTTGGGTTTCGCTAAATTTATCCATCTTTTTTTGGATATTCTTGAAAAACCTTATAAGCGTGGTTTTGAACTCTATATCCAGTCATTTGTTTTCCTCCATTTCTTTTGTTTGTGGTCCTTTCCCTTGTCTCGGCATTTTCACTATGCCAGGAGAACTTCTGTGTTGGATTCAGCCTTATGATACCAGACTAGCAAAACTGCAGAAGCCTCTCTATTGAGCTTGGGATGGGTGGAGTCTCAGGGCTTAATGGACCACCTTGCCTTCCAGTCGGCCCCGCCCTCCACAGCCCCGAGTCTCACATGACTGGGTAATCGCTGGAGCAGTCCCTGGAGCCCACCTCTTGCAGTGCCTCTAGACTGCTTCCTTTCCAGCTCCCTAGTGCTCCCGGACCATATGAGTCTGTGTCCCCAAGGTTTTGCCTGAAACTGGGGTTTAGTGAAGTTAGAAGTGGTGCAGTTGGGAGGGTCTGTCTCCCACCCACTCATGAAAGTCAACAGCACAATCAGAAGCCGGCCCTCTGCGCACAGTGCCATGCCCGTCACCAGGCTTCTGATCTTTTGCGACTCCCCTAAATTTCCATGCACCTCTCCCTTTTCACAGTCCAAACTCCCCCTGTATGAGTTTTGGCTGGATCTGGGGTTTAGTGTCGCAGGATAAGGGGTTCAGTGCTGTTGAGAGACTCCATCTCCCTCCCGCCAGAGAAAGCGAGTCAGGTTCTCTGGCACCTGCTCTCTCCATGTGCATGTCTCCGTACCTCAGCTTTTTGCAGCTCCTCTGGGTTTCTGTGAGCCCCTCTCTTTCCTTCTAGTTGTAGAATTTCCACTCAGCCAGCTTTCCTGTGGTTCTGGATATGTCCATTCTGTCTTTTAGTTGTAGTTTTGAAGTTGTTGTGCGAGGCAGCAGTGTAGGTGTTTACCTATGCCGTCATCTTGGATTCTCTCTCGACAAGTTTTTTTCCACCTTCAATTTTGATTGAAAGCCTTGCTGGGTACAGTATTCTTGGATTCAGATCCTTCCTTTGCATGACTTTGTATATTTCATTCTATTTCTTTCTGGCCTGATGAGTTTTTGTTGAGAAGTCAATTGATAGTCTGATGGGGGTTCCTTTGTAGGTAACTTTCTGTCTCTCTCTGGCTGCTTTTAAGATTCTTACTTTGTCATTGGTGTTTGCCAATTTAATTATAATGTGCCTTGGTGTTGGTCTTTTGTGGTTCATTTTGCTTGGGACTCTGTGAGCTTCTTGGATTTGTATGGGTTTTTTTCCCCTTTATCAGGGAAATTTTCTCCCATTTTTTCTTCAAACAGGTTTTCTATTTCTTACTCAGTTTTCAATCCTTTTGGTACCCCTATTATGCGGATGTTGTTTTGTTTTGTGTTATCCCAAAATTCTCTTACGCTCTTCTTCTGCTTTTTAATATTTTTTCTAAAAGCTGCTCTACTTGAGTATTTTTCCTATCTTGTCTTCTGTCTTACTGACGCAGCCCTATGCTTCTTTTAGTCTACTTTTGCTGCTTTCTATTGAGTTCTTTACAGCAGTGATGTCATTTTTTATTTCTTCTTAGTTCTTCATTTCCTCTTGGTTCTTACTCATATTGTCAAATTTGTCTTCCATTCTTTTCAGCCACCTTATGACCATTCATAAGAATTCTTATGAATTCTTTCTCTGTCAAGTTTCTTGCCTCCATTTAGTTTACTTCCTTTTCTGGTGAAGTTGCTTCTTTTTCATATGCAGGCTGTTTCTTTGTCTGGCATGGTCTCTCTTCTCTAGATGTCTGGTTATGTAGTTCTCTCTCTCCTGCGTTGATTTAAAGGCACAAAATACAACGCAAACAGGTACAATGCACAAGGCACTAAACAGAAATGTATTCACAATATTAATAGCCACATATAATGGTGACCACCAGAGAGAGACAAATTATTGGAAAGGAGGGAAAGAAGAAGAGAGAAAAGAGGAAAAAGAAAAGAAAGGAGGGCCAAAATGAAATTGGGAGAAGTGAGAAAAGAGAGAGAAAAAAGAAAAAAGAAGAAAAAAAGTAAGAGAGAAAAGAAAGAACAAGAAAGAAAAAGGGAACCAATTATATACATATATGAGAAAAAACTCCAAAAGAACAGCCACTAATCCCAACAAATGCCAGCAACAAGTACCTGGAGATTAATACAAACTACAAATAACAATTAATATCAAGGGAGGTGAGGGAAACCAGAGATAAAAACAAATAAAAACAAAGCAAAATAAAAGCAAAATAAAACTAGAAGCATAAGCAAAACAATCTCACAAAAAAGTATACAAAATTGATATAATCAATGTTCAAGCAAACATTAACAAAAGGACATAGAGAAATTTTTGGGATAATTAAGACAGAGAATAGAGAGGTGTGTATGGACTTGGAGTAGGGGATTGGAAATTAGATATATAACTGGGGTGAAATTTTAACCAGGTAAAAAGAGAAAAAAGCAACCATGTAGGTTGCATTGGTGTTAAAAAAAAAAATAGGGAAAATATAAAGTAGGAAAAGGGTAAGAGAAACAGGACAACAAAATTGAAAAAGTTAGGAAGAGGGTGATGGAATAAAGGTAGAGTTGAGATAGTATAAAATGATGCTAAAGGAAAGATGAAAATAGAATATAGAACTCTAATTCGAAAGTAAAATAGAAAATAAAATGACTTTTTTTCAAAATAGTAAAATAGTAGTAATAAACTTATTAAAATAAAAATGTAATAATTAAAAAGATAAAAGCATTTGAGAAAAAGAAAAAAATAGTTTTTTAAGTAAAAGATGAAAAATAAAAATTAAAAATTAAAAATATTAAAAATAAAAGACTAGAACTAGAATGTGCAGTAGTGAAGGTCATTCACTTCCTCTATTGTTCTGTTTGACACATCTGTTTCCTAGTCAGGACAGTATTGCAGTTCTCTGCGTTCAACTGGTTCTCAGTGTTGTAAGTCAGTCCTGGTTTTTAAGCAAATGGTACGGATGTCTTAATTTCTTTATTCTTTTGTGATTACACAAGAGTCAATTTGTGAGTCAGCCCCTGGGTGGCAGGGTTTCAAGATTGATCTGTGAGACTATAGGTCCTCTAGCCTGTGCTTAGATCCTGCTCTCCCTGTATTAGTCAGTAACAGTTTGTGAGAGTGGGCTGCCCCAGAACTGGTTCTCTGAAGGTCACTCTCTGCTCCAATCCCCAGGTTCCAGAGAAACAACTTTCCCCTGAAGTCTCCCAGGGTTCCCCAACTGGGTGCTCCTATGTATTGGGCTTAACACTCAGAAGCAAGGATCTGAAGGGGAAAGAGTGCACATTTGTGCAGTCTTCCTTCCACATTTCTGTCCAAGGAGCCAGCACACTTTAAAAACTCCCAGGCATATCAAAATGGGTTGCTTTCTAGAGATCTTCTCTGTTAGCAGCTCTGAAGAATCCTTTCCACATTCTCGGATCATGCCAGCCTCAACAGCCATGGATTTCTGTAGGTGTAGATTTCCCCTGGTCCTCCAGTTCCCAGTGTGGACCTTTCTGTTCTGCGGGACTGGAGACCTCACCTTATCCCAGGTGAAATCTGACCTTTACACATGGCATGTGAAGCTCCTCTGAATCCAAGTATTTGCACAAATTGGGGAGTGGTGTTCTGGAGCTTGTAGCTGTTTGGTGAGTTCCACAGCTCTAGCTTTTCAGGCTTCCATAAACATCCACTTTTCTCTTCAAGATGGAGTGGTCTTCATGTCAGAGCTGGTGGTTCTGGGAGAAAACAAAAACCCATGGCAGTGGGGCTGCCTGGTCAGTATTTTTGGAAATTATCATTATTATAAATATACTAGAGGCCTGGTGCATGAAATTCATACATGGGGGAGGGGGATACCTCAGCATAGCCTGCACCCTCTCCATTCCAGGACCCCTCAAAGGATATCCAACTGGCGCTTTAGGACATCCCTCTCACAATTTGGGACTACTGGCTCTTAACCACTCACCTGCATGATCACCCCTAAACACCTCTGCATGCCAGCCTGATGCCCCTAACTGCCCTCCCCTGCTGGCCTGATCGTCCCTAAACACCTTTGCCTTGGCCACTGCCTTTGTGGCTTTGTCCACAAGGAGATCTGTAAGATGCCCATTCTAATCAGCATATTACCCCTTTATTAGTATAGATAGTTGGGGTGTATTCCTCTTGGTTATTTGAGGCAATTGCCTAGAACTCTTAGGACAGAGAGAGAGAAGGCTTCCAGTGCAGACAGCAGCTGGCTCCACAATGGCTTCAGGTCAGGCCAAGCCAGGGTGGAGCCTCTCACTGGACCAGGCTCTGGCCCCTGTGAAGGCCATTCCTGACTTTGGAACTCTGGGAAAGGACCTGGAGTGGGAGAAAGAGATTTATGCATACACCTGGCTTTCCCCTGACTTTCCATAGACAGGAAAGATGCCACCATCTTTAAGGTAATGCCAGCCCATGCATCTGCCCTCTTCAGGTTATCTGTCCAGATTATCAATCTCCCTCATCTTCCTGAATGGCCTTGGTGGGCACAAGATGCTCCAGCTCAACCCATAGATTTTGGGTATGGCCCACCAGGTGTGAGGCAGGGGAGTTGATGGGTACCAAGGCCTGCTCTACCTGGAACTAGGAAAAAGGAAAGGGCTGACCAAAACCCTCAACCTGGCCCAGCCAGGTCCCTACCATTGAAGCAATGGCCCTGTGGAGAGGAAGGTGGGCAGCAGAGTCAGAGTCCTGGCCTTAACTTCTACTATGTACCCTACCCTCCCCCTCTCCCCACAACCTGCCTTCCCTCCCTCTCCCGTGGCACACTTGTTTAGGACTGAGCCTCTGTGCAGGCTGTTGCCTATCTACATTACAACCCCTTGCCACCCCCAGTCCCTGTGTGGTTGTCCTGGTTGTAGTAGGCGTGGGATCCAGCAGGTTTAACACTGAGTCTGCATGAATCTCTTCTTCACACTTACAGCTCTCCTCAAAAGTCTATTACACAAAAAAATATCAATTATTTTACTTGTAAATACAAGTCTTTAAAAAAATATATCTGGAGCCACCAGAGTCCAAAATGTGAGCTTATATGGGGATGTTTCTATTTTGCTGGTCATCTATGCATATTCCCAAAGTAGCCTTAACTATCACCTGGATCCCACAAACCTTTACATCATCATACACACATTACCTCCTCACCATTTGTCTCTTTCTCTGCTTCACCTTTTTTTCAGAGCACACAGCACATTCTGACTTCATGTTAAGCATGTGCAGTTTGGTTTGACACCTTCATGCAAACATGCCATCATGACAAGCTTTTTGAGCTGACCACTGCACTTCTAGTGCCTGAACCATAGGAGACGCACAATACATAGCTGATAAAGGAGCCATTGAATGAATTCCTCTTAACCCAATCTACTAATCTGATGAGATCCCAATGAAAATTCCAAAGGAATTTGATCAGATAATTCAAAATTCATACATTCTAAAATTTAAAATATGTGTATTTTTTGAAACAAACTTTATTTTCAGGAATGGATTCAAAGTGAAATGAATAAATGATCAGAGGTACCTATACAATAATGATCATCACAGAAATATTGAAAAAGTAGAAAACAAAATAAATTTCAGTCCATTAACTACAGCCAAATTATATAATTTATTACATAGCAGAATAAGTGATTCTAGAGAATATTAATTATCAGAAATAATTTTTTAAAATATATTTTATTGATTTTTTACAGAGAGGAAGGGAGAGAGATAGAAAGTCAGAAACATTGATGAGAGAGAGACATCAATCAACCACCTCCTGCATGCCCCACAGTGGGGATGTGCCCACAAGCAAGGTACATGCCCTCGACCAGAATCGAACCTGGGACCTTTCAGCCCTCAAGCCGATGCTCTATCCACTGAGCCAAACCGGTCTCAGCAGGAATAATTTTAATATTAGTAAATACTTTATTAAACAAAAATATAACATAAAATGGCTTATAAATATTAATAAGTTATGATATATTATGAATATATTTGAAAAGATACACATAAAGATATATATAATTAATAGAGGCCCAGTGCACAAAATTCATGCACGGGGGGATGTCACTCAGCCCAGCCTGCACCCTCTCCAATCTGGGACCCCTTGAGGGATGTCTGACTGCCCATTTAGGCCCACTGGGATTGGGAATATATGGGCAATCAGACGTCCCTCTCACAATCCAGGACTGTTGGCTTCTAACCACTCACCTGCCTGCCTGCCTAATTGCCCCTAACAGTTTCTGCCTGCCAGCATGATCACTCCCTAACCACTCTCCTACCAGCCTGATTAATACATAATTGCTCCCCTACTGGCCCAACTGACACTAACTGCCCTCCCCTGCCAGCCTGGTCACTCCCAACTGCTTTCCCCTGCTGGCCTGGTCATGCCTAACTGCCCTCCCCTGCCGGCCTGAGCAACTCTAACTGCCTTTCATCTAGGCCTGGTCCCTCCCAACTGCTTTCCCCTGCTGGCCTGGTCATGCCTAACTGCCCTCCCCTGCAGGCCTGATCACTCTCAACTGTCTTTCCTTGTAAGCCTGGTCCCTCCCAACTGCCCTCCCCTGCTGGTCAACTTGTGGTTATCATATTGTGTCAACATGAGAGCAGCCATCTTATGTGTTGGACTGATGGTCAATTTGCATATTACTCTTTTATTAGATAGGATTTCCTATTTAGTCTATTAAAAAGAGATCATGTTAATAATAATTTCTACTTCTGCTATCAATCATTCAATCACTTCCTTTTGCTCAGAACAGAGTGTTCTCCAGCTGGCAGGGCCAGATGTAACTGCAGGACAGAGAAGCACCTGTGAGTTCCCAGGAGTCACACCACAAGTGTTCCTCCCAGTGTCAGGAGACCCAGGAGTTGCTAAACAACAGGGTCTAAGGCAGTTCAGAGAGTGACCAACACAGGTTCTCTGGATTTACCAGCACAGAGAGTCCACCCCTGCCCTTGTCCAACTCCTGCCTGACCTCACCTGTCATTCTCACTGAGCCGCTCCGGGGCGCAGAACCAGGCCTTGAATTTCTCCTTGGACTCTATTTTATATTTCTGTGCCACCACCTCCAGCAGCATTGTCTCCTCCTAGGGCCAGAGGGAAGGAGAGGATTCAGACACTGCCTGAGGTGGGCTGAGGGATGAAGCAGGAGCTCTGTCCTGGGTTTTGCAAACATGAGTACCCTCCTTCCCGCTAATTCCATCCAAGCATTATCTCTGCTTAGAGTTGAGCATTAACAGCCCCTTTTCCAGGAAATTATCCTTGATGCCATTCTCTAACTACAGACACCAATTGGAGGGTTTTCTCACTTCTGTACTCAAGCTCTCCCAGTAAATGTAAGATACAG
This sequence comes from Lasiurus borealis, assembly GCA_004026805.1. Lineage (NCBI taxonomy): Eukaryota > Metazoa > Chordata > Mammalia > Chiroptera > Vespertilionidae > Lasiurus > Lasiurus borealis. Next base: position 16,116 of record PVJN01001649.1, read on the forward strand.
GGAATGGAGCCCCTCCCCTGCACCACAAGCTGTGCCACAGCTGCTAACTTTTCTTTCTATGTTGATCTGATTCCCCTAAGAGGCAGACATGCAAAGTCCATCAGAAAGATCTACTAGCTAGGACTAGCCCCCTGTACCCACCCTTCTCATGTTGTACTACCACCAGGTCCCAGGAGGGAATGGGAAACAGGAAAATACAGCACTTGGATAAGAGCCAAGCCCTGGGCTCCAAAGAAGGGGGTCATGGATGGCTATGATGAGCCAGTTGCGCAGATTCCAGTAAAGGTTGTGCTGAGAACTCAGAGCTCAGTATGGGGGCTCTCCGTCCCCAAAGGTCAATCCTGGTCATCCCACATCGGGCACCAGCTCGTGCACCTCCAGATAATCCTTTATTCTCGTGGCTAGCTTCATCAGATCTTTCAGATATTTTTGGAGGAAGGGAATACACTAGGCGAACAGGATGAGAGTGGGATGAGCCCCTGCTCTCAGGTGCCCCAAAGACCTTTCCTGAGAGCTTCAGCCTCCTATCCTCAGCCTCCTGGCCACCTCAGGGTTTTCATGTGGAGCAGCTTAGGTCCCCTAAGGCCTCCACCAAATGTCCCTTCCCTCACACTCCAGGAACTCCTCTTGATGATTTCCCAGGACCTACATTTGGAAAATCACAATGTCAATGGTCTAAGCCAGCTACACCCCCATATCCATCCTCCATCCTGCTCACCCAGGCCCTCCTCTTGATCATTTCTAAGGGAGAGTTTCAGGTTCTGTGGGCAAAGGAGGTAGGGCTGGAGGAGGCAGGCCTCCCACTCTGGACTTGAAGGCCTCCAGCTTGGATGACAGAGCCCCTTCTATTTTGACCCTGGAGCATCTCTCCCCTTCTCATCCCCCAGACAGGTTCACTCACCTTCTGCAGCCTCTTCTTGGATCCTTGGTGGTAGAGCATCAGAGTGGCAGACATGAAAGGCTGCTTCCATCTGGGTGGAGGGGAGGTCATTGAGATCATGCCTCTGCCAGGGTAGAGAATAGGGTCATTGAGCTCATGCTATTCTCACCCCATTTCCTCCACCACTCTGACTTCACACCTTGCTCATCTGACCCAAGTCAGCTGGTACCAGTGCCACGCAGAGTCCAATATGCTCTGATTGTGGATGCCTCCCAGCTACAATGTTCACTCAGTGTGTGTGACCTTGGGTCTGGGCCTGGCCTCCCTGTTCTGTTCCCTCCTCCAGAAAGTGGGAGACTTACCCCTGGTCACAGGTTCTTGTGGACTCAGTGTCATTCCAGTCATCACTGTTCTCACCCTCATTCCTCCAGGTGGAACAGGGCAGGGAGCTCTGCACTCTCCTTTCCTGACCTGAACTCATGACCACCCTGTGAGGCCTGCAACACAGGATGGTCATCCCTCCATGGCACTCATGAGGAGACTAATTGGCAATGAGTGCTATAAGGCACAGTGGGAAGTCTCTGAGAACACACCCCTCTGTCTCTGGACCCAAGGCCAAGCAGCCCTTTTGTTTTCCTGGCCCATGGGAAACCCCTGCAGGACCTATCCCTGGGGGAGGCAGGAGGCACTCCCTTTGCAGGTGTGGTGAAGACAGAAGGAGCAGCAGGGCCCTGGCATCATGAGAACAGTCTAGGATGGTTTGGGGAAGAAAGGTACCCCACCTACCCATTCACACTGAAGCTTGGAAGAAGCTAAGTGCAACTGGGAGGGACCAGCAAGGAAACCAGAGACCTGCTCAATGTGCCAGCTCTGCACCCCATTCGGGAACCACCCTGTGTGCCATGACCAGGGCTTCTTGCCCTTGACACTGCCCCTACTCCCACCTGCCCATGACCAAACAGATCCCTCTTCCTAGGATTCTGGATGGAGAAGGTGAACATTTGCAGAGAATCTTTAAGTGACAAACTACCAAAGCCATATCCTATTCAGTCCTCCCTTCTCTTATGCTTTCCTCTCCGCAGACCTCCAGGCTCACTCTACATTGATGAACTGTTCTGTTTCCTGTTCAGTGAGTTGTCTTCCTTACAGTTGTTTTGTTTTTTTTCAGTGTAACTGCATGCCTCCTGAGGGTAGGGAAAGAGGAAAGACATGTTTAGGAAAGATGGGGGAGACAGGTTAATGGCAAATTCCTTTGAACAATGTCATGTTTCAAACTGCCTTGGTGAGGACATCACTGGGTTCCTCTGAGCAGGAAGGTCTCTGTGGGACAGGGGCAGGGTTCTCATTTTGGTCATCTGGGCCCCCTTCTCATATCTATGGAGCATTTTTGTTTTGACCAGTTTGGGTTTCACCTCAGAGTAGGATTCTGGTTCTAGAAACACTTGACAATCTCCCCTTTGGCTCAATGCAGTCTCTGACATTAAAGGAAACTGACTCCTGAAGCAGAGCTAGTGGCCTGAGGGCTCAGGGAGCCTTAGAGACTCTGCCTACCAACCCAGTCTCTGACCCGAGGGAGAGGCCTATGCATCTGGAAACTTTCCCCCACATCTTCTTCAGACAATAGACAGACACGCTCTGCAGAGTGGCCAGGATGGTGTTCAGGGAGGAAAGTTCCTTAGGGTTTGCTCTCCTGGGGAAGGGGAGACATGGGCGGCAAGGTGGCAGCTGCAGCTATAGCTTCAGTTCCCCTCGAATTACACCCCTTTCTGGTGGGACACATGCTCAGGGTGGGCACGTTTAGCACCAGACCACCTCTCAGAGCAAGAAGGATCCCAGCTCAACGCAAGGAAGGGACCAGGTAGGAAGTGAGCCTCTCACTATGGGACATGGGTGTCAAGTCCTCATGCCTCTGGCAGAGAGGATATGGAGGTTGTGCTGGGGCTCTGACCTCAGGCCTCAATCCTGAGAGTTGACCAAGCAGCAGAGGCATTTTTCTTTCTTTCTTAAAAAAAATATATATATTTTATTGAGATTTTTAGAGATGAAGGGAGAGGGAGAGAGAGTTAGAAATATCGATGAGAAAGAAACATTGATCGGCAGCCTCCTGCACACCACCTACTGAGGATGTGCCTGCAACCAAGGTACATACCCTTGATTGGAATAAAACCTGGGACTTTCAGTCAGCAGGACTATGTTCTATTCACTAAGCCAAACCAATTAGGGCAGCAGTGGCATTTTTCAAGGCTCTGAAGAGGGATGCTGCCGGGCCACCTTAACCCAGTGTTCCACCATGTTAGCCCTGTCCCAGGCCGTCATATTTGGGTCCTCAATGCAGGGGGTGACCACACAGGTAACCAAATGATTGAACTGTGTGATGGTGGAATAGACTGTAGATGCCAGTGTTCCTTACCCTGCCACACCCCACCTCAGGGACCCTAGTCACTGGTTAACACTGAAGCTCAGGAAGCAGAGGATGTGCCTGAGTCTTGGAGTCCATGAGATTAATTCTCTGTCCACTGAGGGCACCCAGCATGGGATGTCCCGGGGCTCAAGACTGGCGGGAAAGGATCAGGAGCATTTGCATCCAGCCCATCCTCAGTGACTCTAAGCTCCAAGAAGTGGCTCAAGTCTGCTCACCAAGGAGACATCATCTAGCATCTGAGACCCCTCTGGACCAAATCCCCATTCAGTGCACATTCCCCTGGGGCAGCTACAACCACAGTTGTTTGTCTTATAGTTAAATACATATTAAGGGTCTAATAAATGCTGAGGCCACTGAGCCTCTTGGGTACAAGGATGGGCGACCCAATGGATCTGGCTGCCCACAATGAGATCCTTTCCCCACAAACATGCCAGGCTCCTCCAGGTTTTCTATCTCCTCTCCTTCATTTAATCTTTACAGCCACTTTGTGCAGCAGGGCCTGGGGTGTCCACCTCCACTGCCCACAGGTAGACAGCAAATCTCGAGGGCTGAGAAAGTTGCCCAGGACCCATGGGTGGTAAAGTGGTAGAGCTGTGATTTGCATCAAGATCATAGGAGTTGGGATCAGGGAAAGGCAGGTTGGGGTGGCTGGGGGCAGAGGGAAGGCCTGTCCCACCTACCTAGAGGGGCCCAGACTGTCAGTTGCTCATCCGCCAGTCTTGGAGGGAAGGTTCACGTCCCTTATAAGGTGCTTAGGGGTTACAGCCCTGGGGTAGTCACTTTTTGGGAATGGAGCTGGCTCTGTTGTGATTGATGTCAGAGCTGATGGTCCAGATGGCTCCAGTACTATCACACCCAAACCAGGCTCTAACCCAGGAGCAGGTCCTTCCTCTGGCTCTGGAGTGTGCTTGAGCTCTGGAGGTAGTTCTGGAGCAGGTTAAAGAGACAGATTCTCACACATACCTCACTTTCCACTGCATTTCCACAGACAGGAAAGATGCAGCTGCTTTTTAGGGAAGTCTGGCCCATGAAGCACTCTTGCCCCTGGCCTCACTCACCCAATGACCTTCCCAACGTGCCTCAGTGGGCTCTAGATGCTCCAGCTCCACCCAAAGACTTCTGTCGAGGCCACCAGGTGTGGGGCAGGGAGGCTGTGCAGCACCAAGGCCTGCTTCAGGATGAACCAGGGAGAAAGGAGGGGCTGTCCCAAATATTGTACCTGGTCCAGGCAGATTCCCATCACAGAAGCCGTGGCCCTGGGGAGAGGCAGGTGGGCATAAAGTCAGAGTCCTGATCTTTCCTTCCATTCTGCCCTCCCATGGCACCCTTGTTTGGAATTGAGCCTTTGTGCAGGCCCCCTTGCCTACTCTGGGGAAAGCCCCATGCTATCTCCAGCCCCTGAGTGGCTGTCCTGGTTGAAGCAGGTTTGAGATCCAGCAGGTTTAACACAGAGTCTGTGTGAGACTCTTGTTTCAACTGGCAGCTCACTGAAGGTCCTGTATGCTGCCTACCCCAGAATCCCTGCCCCTGGGCATCTGGGCTGAGACTGATCACTGCCATCTTGTTCTGAGCTTGCCCCTGGGGATCAGAGAAGATGGATGTGGAGAGGGGCAGGCAGAGCGGGATGGGTCTGTGGGCCGGGAGGAAACTCTGAGGGACAAAGTCCAGCTTCCCCTCTGGACCTACAAGGCCAGGGACCCCATCCACTGTCTTCTCTGACTCATGTCTCCTTGTTGAAGAGCCACCAGAGCTCAGGCCTCCCTTGGGAATCAGAAAATGTGTAAGATCAGGGTTCTGCCTGCCCCTGCCCTACCTAAGTCCCTACTCTGCTAACACAGGGGACACTCCTTCTGCATCCAAATCCACTCACGTTGCTAATTGCTCTTGCGATGTGTCACCCTGAACATTATGCGGAGGTTTCCTTCTAGATGTAGGAAACACCTTGATCTGATGGATGGTGGACAGGACCTGCAAATGATGAACACTTTGGTTATCTGACTCAATGACTAGAACTGAGGCCAGATATTGTGCCTACTTCATTCCTTGAGTCAGGTTAAGTATCTCCAAAAGTGCCAGCCTGTAGTAGGAGCTTAATGCACATTGTCAAGTAAGTGAGCTCCAACCAGAACCATCCCAGCCATCTGAATGGGCCTGGGGCCCTGGTATCCCTTTCGATCCCCCATGTGGCTTCTTTAAGGACCAGGACAAGATCAGCCAGGTGAAATCTCAAAGTGCTTGACAGGTTGTTCCCCATGTACTTTTCTAAACTCAGATGCCACAGGCCATTAATGGGGGAAGGGGATGCGGGAGGGTCAGGAGACTTTCCATGGGACAGAGAGACATAATTGGCATGAACAACCACAGCTTGTCCAGCAGCCTTTCTTCAAAGCCAGGCAGCACAAAAGCCCTGCCATGGCTTGTCCCCATAGCAGTGCCTACAAGAGCCTTATGAGGTTGATCTTGTACCACCCCACTTATCAGGGGAGCATGCTGAGGCTCAGACTGATGTGATGCCATTGTCAAGACACACAGCTAGCAGTGGGCAGAGTCCCCACTGTGCTAAAGAGGGGACCTGAGCTCATCTAGTTAACAGCTTCTACAGGAACCATTGGGCTCTGGAGAAGGCTGGGTGGATGGGCATCAGGGTGCAGATGTGGGAGATGTTTCCATCTGGGAAAGCTGGGACCAGGGACACCGCCACTTTTTCCAACGTGCCATTCTGGAGGGCCCACATCCTGAAGGCCTCAGATAGTTTCAGAGTTAACTCAGTGGCACACTAAGGGACATCCAGTCAGTGGCTTTACCAAGAATCCCAGGAGGATGGAGGTCTGTAGCTCACACAGGAGTCCCAGCCCTTCAGGGACAAGAGGTGGGATGGAGTGGCCAGGCTGAATGAAATTCTAGGTTTTCAAAGTTCCACTTACGTTCTGCGGGTGGGGGATGTTGATACAATTGTGACCTTCTGGGTATTTTTTTGCTTGTTTTAGCTGAGGAACACAAACTTTCTTGTATTAATAGTTTGTATGAGGAGCATTGTCCCCATGAGGCCTCAAGAACCATCACCATTATAGAGATGAGAACACAGAGGCTTAGAGATGTCACATGTCTCCTGAAGGTCACGAGGGCAGAACTGAACTGTCTTGCATCCCATTCTCTTTCAGCTACCTGAGATGTATCTGCTCCCAACATGGATGCAAAGGGGTTGGGAAACTTGCTCATCCTGTATGTGTGGGGACATGGCCTATGAAAACTACTGATTTCAAAAAAGACACTTTATGTTTCACCATTTTATATTAAAGGGCATTTTAAGACCCTTATTGTAGAGATCCCAGGTTCTTGAAGGGGAAAATGCCTGCAGACTCCAGACTGGAGGAGGATGATCCACAGGCATGTGTCTCAGCAGAGAATTCAAGAAGGAGCAAATCCATGTGGTGGGTATAAAGTGACAGCTGACTCAGTGTCCCAATGAGGCAATTGCCAATGAAGAATCACTGTGATTGCCTTGAACAACATGACATTGGACAGGTGAAAATTTCAATGAGTGAGAAACCCCCTGGGCCAGGCTGTGAGCAAGGCAGCAGCCATCCTCAGAAACTGCTGTTGGCAACATACCTGCTACAGGATTTGGAATCTGCCTGCAGCCATTACATTTTATATGTGCATGTCCTTCCACAAGCAGTGGGTTTCCATCTCCAGAGGGGGTGGTACATATTGTGATCTGAATGTGTTCCCCTAATACATTACTTTGGAACCCAGAACTTCAGAATGTGTCTGCATTTGCATTTTAATCTTTAAGCAAGTAATTAAGTGAAGTGAATTCAGTGGTGTGGGTCTTAATCTAATCTGACCAGTGACCTTAGAAGAAGAGGGGTGGATTCCTGGCAATGCAGAGGGGAGTCCATGTGACACACAGAGAGAAGACAGCCATCTACAAGCTGAGGAGAGACCCCTCAGGAGAAACCTGATTGCCTCCTCTCTCACTCCTAGCCTCTGGAATTGTGAAAAAATAAATGCCTGCTGTTGACACTACCCAACGTGGTCCTATATTATGGCAGCTTGAGCAACCTAACACAGTCCATTCCCACACACTTCAGTGTTCCGGGGAGCACTGCTGACATGGCAGCTGAAATGAATCAGGCCCATGTCCAACAGCACTGAAGGTCTGTATTGCTGGGCGAACGAACTCCGTTATTGGACCAGGTCTGCAAGGACAGTGGAGTTGACTGCTCCACAGGATCCTGGCAAGGGTAGTTTAAACAACAAAAACAGATAGCCAAATGTGATCCTGTGAAGTCAAACAATATTATTTTACTGTAATATTTCCACAAATATATGATGAGTGTCTTTCTACTCTCCCATGTAATTGGAGGGAGGAGTGGAGGTCTGGATTCCTCTGTCATGGGGACGAAGGATACTCTAAGAAAAACCGTGGGTTCCCAGATTTGTGTCTGGGTTCTGGGCACTCCCAGGTCATCTCGGGATTGTAAGTATAAAGATCCTCAAGGCCAGCCTGAGGCCGGACCTGAATGGTGTCTGTGGCCCGATGCACCTTCCCTGGGTTGAGGGAGGTAGAGTAGTTGAACACATTGACCAGCTCTTCAATGATGTCCTCCTTGGAGCTCTACAAAGACAAGGCCAGGTTCCAGGTGAGTAAGCTTCAGAAATCTTCCATCCCAATCTGTAGCTCTATTCTATGGCACCCTGGCAAAATGAGACAGTCTATGAGAACAGAGTGAGGATGTTCTGACAACCCTGCTGAACTAGCAAGAAGTGATTCATGTCAAGGTCTAACAACAGTAAAAGCCTGAGTCACTGAGGAAAATGACATCCTTAATGGGATGATATGGAGATGGGTAAGGCCACAGTTCCTGACTGGGTGCACTGCAATGGTTTGCCATGTTCTGTGGGATGGTGGATTACAGAGAAAGTATCCAATACTTTAATCCCTTCCCATTTTTTTTTAAATACGCAGCACTATGAAGTGGCATGATGGGTAAGGTTTGGAGAAAGTCTACAAGGACAGTTGAGCTGGGACTGGTCTTCAGGATACTTGGGCAAGGAGTTAAACATTTGAAATGAGAAAAACACAAAGACAGAAAAACAATGTTTTCTCTCTGAGCCCACCACACAAAGACTGTTTTTCTTTCCTACCAGGAACCAGGTTGGAAGGTTTTCAAGGAACAGATTCCTTTGGGAGTGGTTCTGTGAGAACTCTGAAGCCCCAGATTTAAGTCAGAGTTCTGGTTCCATCCCAGTCACCTCACCAACATGATTGTGGGCCACCTCTCACCTCAGTTTGGCACTGGATGGATTTCCTGGCCTGATGTATTTGTCCTTTGTACCCGTTGATGGCATCAGTGAACCTGTCAGCCAGCTCCTCTATGATGTCCTTGTTGCAGCTCTGCAAAGACAGAGACTGGTCCCCAACCAGGAGGCATCAAGAGCCTGGGTATTACCAGTGGGGGAGATGCCCACCACCCATTCTTGCCCCCAGATCAGGCAGAGAGGGACATCTGCAAAGACCTCCAGGCTTAGAGGGAATGAGATGACCTAGTGAGAATCCCTGGTTAACAAGTGGTAGTACTCCGCTTCCTTTCCTCTGACCCATGAACATGACTCACCCTCCAGGCTTCTGGCACTTATCAACCTGCTTCTACCCAGGTGGTGTGTTCCTCATCCCATGCTATTCCTCACACCCCCAACAAACACATACCTGGGATGAGGAGTAAGAAGTATGGGCCTTCACAACTGGGACCCAAGTTAAAATCTGGCTTGGATATTCCTTTCCTGGGATGCCCACTGTGACCCGACGGGTCTTCCTGCCAGAGGCCAAGGGTAGTCGGCGGTGGGGCTTGTTTGTATTTCTGCGGCCACAGACACATATCACACTCTGGGCTTTCTTCTGCTCAGAGTCTCGGAAGGATGGGAAGCAACAAAGAGACATCCTAGAGTCCTGAGCCTCTCCACTCAAGTGAGCTGGAAAGGCAGTTGTCTCTAGAATGTGGGTACCTGGTTACCACGGTTGTAATATCCGTGAGGGATCTGTCACAAAGCAAGTGAGGTCACCCTTCAAGTTTCCGTGACCTGGGCCCTTCCCCTAATCAGAATCACCCTAAACCCCTCTGAGCTGGTAACCTCTCACCCTCTTCACCCATTTTCTCCATACCTGTACACCAATATCCAATATATTCCTTTCCAACTCCCTGGGAAGGTACAAGGTCCTCTGCTTGGGGGAGAAAGCTGTGTTCACACATCCTTTTTCCTATGTGTTCTGTGTCCTGGGGAAGATTCTGTGCCTCTCAGGGACCTGCCCAATGAAGATGGTGCTTGATACCATTTCTGTAGGAAATGATCAGGTGTAGATGAGATAAGGCCCTTAACACCTGTGAACTGGTGTTTCATGAATCAGATGAAGAAATGTAGACAGGGAAGAGTGACAAGCATGAGTGGGACACAGCATGGAACACTAGACACAACAGGGCTGAGGTCCAGCCTGAGATTTCAAGGAAGCCACTGCTCATTTGGCCTCATTTTCAAGTAGGTACCTTTAAGGGTTTCAAATGACAGTAAATTCAGATATTATCACTCAGGGGCCTGAAATCTCATAGCAGTCTTGTTACGCTTAGCTTCAGACCTTGTTACGCTGTGCCTCATGTGGGTATGTGTGGTGGGAGCCTCCTGGTGGGAACATCCTTGTGTGTCTGCTGAATGCCCAGTAACTGGCTTCTGAACAATGTGGAGTACAGCCCGGGTGATGGGATGTCAGGTCCCATCATTCTCTTATAATCTCATTCTTGATGTCCCTTCCTTCCTCTTGATTTCACTTTTTCTCTGTATCTTTGTCTCTGTCTGTCATATCTCTGGAACAAGGAAAACAAGTGCCCATGTTTGAGCTTCCCTAAGTAGAGGCCCCATAGGAGAGAACTGAGGAAGTGCCTAGGCCAACAGGCAGGAAGTCAAACTCTTAGTCCAAACTGCATCCTGACAAAAAGCAGATGAGTGATCTTGGGAGGAAATCTGTCCCCAGTTGAGCCTCAGTTGAAACACATCTCCTGCTTCACCCACGCATTGAGGCAGAGGCACCTAACCAAATCACTTCCAGAGGACTGCTCCATGGAACTTATGTGGTGTTAATGTGTACTTTAGGGGTGCAAAGTTTGAGAGCATTGTGCCCCAGTTTTCCCAATAGACACTTGGCAATAATGAAAGCCTACACTCTCTGAGGTTATGGAGAGTGTTAGAAAGTTAATGTTTGAAAAATTGAGGGAACACTTGGCATATCACAAGAGGGGTGTTTACATATTCTAAATCCATTTAAACAACTCCTTCTAGTGTCTGTAAGTGCATGAGAGTGGGCACTAGCACCTGTCCAAAGGTAGGAGCCCTCTATAATAGGATGAATAGTAGAATGAGTGCCACTGCGGAAGGTCTTGTCAATCAATGTCCCCTCCTGCCCTGACCTCACATCACCCTTATGAAAAGCTGGGTCAGACCATAGATCTGTGGGGGTCTGTTCTTAATTTGAGGCCTGAACTTCTCAGGGTCTTGGGGACTTTTGGAGAAGGATGGAACCTCCCGGGTGGAGATGGGGTTGGCCGTCAGGCTCAGCCAAGCCTCCTCCAGGAAAAGGCAGGAGCACTGACCTGAGGACAGAACATGCCCCTGCTCTGGGCTTGGAAGCCAAGAAGGGAAGCAGACACTGCCTAGGAGGCTCAGGGGTAACAGGCAGAGGCCAGGAGGACACTCTCAGAATCCATTTCACCGGCTACTCCTGAAGCATGGAAGGCCCTTGGTTGAGATATTTCAATGGCTACTTTGGATGCTAGAAATTTAACTTATAAAATTAGACTTATTCCCAGTATTGAAACTAACTGAGTGAAAGCTGCAGGGCTGGCAGTGGGGCCAGGACATGGACTTCACCCCCAGGAGTAGCTGGAGGTGTGTTCCTGGCTCCCAAACCTGGATGGGTACATGGTGCTGTGAACCTGCAGCCCTGCAGGGCAACCTCAGCCTCCAAGAAAGGAGCCAACAATGGCAATGGGCAGGGAGCTGCCAGCCCCCAGTCTCCCACCTAACACCACCTGCTCCCACAGTGTTATCCTCAGAAGGAGAGGATTCTGACACCTGCTAGGATCAAGTGCAGGCATCTTAAGGGCACTGTGCTTGGGAAATGATCCTATAACAGGAGGCCAAATATGGACGATCCCACTTTCATGACATTCCTATTTCCTCATATTCACAGACAAGGCAAGTGGAAGGCTGGCTGTAAATATGGATGGGAGGGAAAGGGGATGAGACATAATGCTATCATTTTTGCAAGATGAAAAAGTTGTGGAGGTGGGAGTGGGGATGATTGCACAGCAGTGAGAATATACTTCATACCAGGGAACTGTAGAAAGACTCGGTCAGTTTTGTGTATTTCACCTCAATTACTTTTATTGAAGCTGATGGTCTGGGGCTGCCCCGAAGCTGAGTCACACAGACACCATCTGGAAAGATGTGACCTGGACTTCCTTGGGAGCTGGAGCTCGGGCAGTAGGTCCTCACCCATTGGATCTAAGGGCACATGAACGTCCCTGTGGTGGCTTCAGGGCCCTGGGCTGGGCTGCATGAGCCTGGGTCTGCATCTGTGCACAGGGCAGAGGGTGGAGGTCCATGAAGAACCTGGTCAGGGATAGCTAGACTGGGTGGAAGCTGGAGGAAACACAAACACAAAGTCCAACAGCTACAGGACTTTTGCCTCAACAATTACAGATGCAGTCCCAGCTCTCAGGACAGTGCACCTTCTCCTTGATGGTTCCTTGGATGGCCACTGGGATCCCAGGTAAGGCCTTTGGGGAAAAGCCCAGTAAATGCTTCCTGTCCTAGGACCCTGCTCCACTTGTTGACCTTCAGGGTCTTGGATAAGGGAATGGTCAGGCAGTAGGACAGAGACACCCCCACTTAGACCATTGAAAGAATAATTCAGTGGCCATTTATCTCAAGTTTCTAAGTTCACGAGTATCTGGTGCCAACACCCTCCTCACACACACTGTCACTCAACCCCAAATGGTGGCTTCTTGAAAGACACCCTGGCACCCACTTGGAAGGAAGATAACGCCAAGTTACATTGCTGGATCAGGAATTTCATTGGCACTAAAATGTTTCAGAAACAGCCACAACTTTATTCTCCTCTTTCACAGGCTGACTAGGAAATAAAAACCTAGATGAAATAATCCCAAACAGTCCAGTTTATATATACATACCAGTCCTGTAAAGGAACATTGTTAGTGTTCACTGTAGACTAAAACACTCTTCACAAGAAATAAACGAACCCACAGCGAAGTCCCTATGTATTTGCAGGGCTCACGGTAATGCCCAAACCCCATCCAGTTGAATTGCTCCTGAAAGTCCCTGCACCTGATTGATGAGGTGGTGGCTAGTGCTCGAGTCCTCTGAGTGATATGTGTGACGGGATGAGCTCAAATCCCACCCACAGCACCTGAGAGCAGGAAGCCTTGTGTCCCTGACAGAGAAACAGAGAAATGATCAAGTTCAACTGTTTAAGGGCTTTTCCTGCTCAGAACTTTGTCCCACTGTCAACTGTCAGAGGCCACTGGGGCCCACTTGGGGGACCTTCTTCCCTCCTGTCCTTCCCACACTACACAGATGGATGAATTTGCCTTAGAGAAATGAAAGGATGGTGTATGACCATCCAGGTAAGAACTGTGGGCTCTCTGAATTGCCATGAGGCCCATAATATATACCACAGCTTTCAAGCTATTGGACCTCAGATACATATAACTACTATCACAGACCCACACCTACTGGCTCAATACTTCACATGATGTTAAGCTAATCTAAGTTTCTGGTGTTTCCTTTAAAAAAATCACTGCTTGGCCAGGTCCCTATATTAGAACCCACATTCACAAGGTTAAGTGTCCTCTGCCTCTAGGACAGAGGGATACCCCTGGGTATTAATTATATATTATCTGGCCCATAACCTTTAGAACTTGAGGTCTGGCTTTATTTAGTTTCAGAATACATGTAGCTGACACCCAATTTGAGCTTGTTTTACATCTTTAAAAATGATGTGGTTTTTGTTTTGTTTGCTTATTGTCACCTATCACTAGTCAATAGTAAGCTTTTCTGGCATTGTTCATAATGTACCATATATTTTTCCCTTTTTATCCTTTCACCCCCTTTATCCACTTTTACTATCACCCAACCTTGGCAGCCATTAGCCTGTTCTCTATATCTATGAAGTTGTGTTTTTTTTTTAATTCCTCATATAAGCAAGATCTTATGGTATTTGTCTTTCTCTGTCCAACGTAGCCCACTTAGCATCATGCCTTGGATGAACATCTATGTTGTTGCAAATGTCAAGATTTCATTCTTTCTTATAACTGAATAATGCTCTACTGTGTATATGCACTACATCTTCTGTATATAATTGTCTATCGATGGACACTTAGGTTGCTTCCACATCTGTGCTATTTTATGTAATCTATAATAATAAAAGCATAATATGCTAATTAGACTGGACGTCTTATAGGACTTCCTTCCTTTCTGACAGTCACAGTGGATGGGGCCCAGGTAGAGGCAGCAGAGGCCCCCAGATGCGGCGGCAGCAGGCAGGAAACAGGCAGGAGCTAGGGCCAAGGCCCTTGAACAAATTTCATGCATCAGGCCTCTAGTGTTGCAATGAACACAGAAGTATATGTATCCTTTTGAATTAGTGTTTGGGATTTCTACAAATAACTAAAAATGAAATTTCAAAGTCATATGTTAGTTGTATTTTTAATTTTTTATAAACTTCCATACTGTTTTTCATTGTGGCTGCACCAATTTAGAATCCTACCAACAGTGCACACAAAAAAATCTCTACATCCTTTTCTCTACATCCTCACCAACAATTGTCACTTCTTGTCTTTTTTATAACATCCATTCTGGAAGTGGAAGGTGATGTTTGTGGTTTCAATTTGCAATTCTCCCTTGCTTAGTGAGGTTGAGAACCTTCCACAATGTAATTTTAAATGCTACACTATATATAAAATTGAAACTACTACCATACTTATTCCTCAAGAATTAAAATTCTATTACACTAAAAAATCAATTATTTTTTACTTGTAAATACAAGCTTTTTATAAAAAAGATATGGAGTCACCTAGAGCACTTTAGAACCAGAGCCCAGAATATCACCTATGCACATTCCCAAGCAGCCTCAACTAGTGCCTCAATCTCACAAATATTTACATCATCATCTTATACACATTACCTCATCACCATTTGTCTCTTTCTCTGTTTTACCTTTTGTTCAGAGCATGCTGCACATCCTGACTTCATGTTATGCATGTGCTGACTGGTTTGACTCTTTCATGCAAACATGCCATCATGACAAGCTCTTTGGTTTGACCACTGTGCCTTTAGTGCCTGGCCCACAGGAAGCACTTAACACATCCATAAAGGAGCAAGGGAATGAATTCCTCTAATCCAACCTACAAATCTGTTGAGATCTCAATCATAATTCCAAGGATATTTGATCCAACAATTCAAAACTTATACATACTAAAACTTAGAATATCTGTATTTTTTTAAACTAATTTAATTTTCAGGAAATTATTCAAAACTAGAGGCCTGGTACACAAAATTTGTGCACTGGTGGGGGGAGTGTCCCTCAGCCCAGCCTGCACCCTCTCCAATCTGGGACCTCTCGAGGGATGTCTGACACCCAATCCAGATAGGATCAGGCTTAAGTGGGCAGTTGGACATCCCTCTCACAATCCAGGACTGCTGGCTCCCAACTGCTCACCTGCCTACCTTCCTGATTGCCCCTAACGATTCCCCTGCCAGCCTGATTGATGCCTAACTGCTCCCCTGCCAGCCTGTTTGCCCCTAACTGATCTCCCCTGCAGGCCAGGGTCCTCCCCCTCACCTGCCCATCCCTGAAAGTCTGGTCACCCCCAACTCCCCTCCACTGCTGGCCTGGTCACCACTAACTGCCCTCCCCTGCAGTTGATCACCTCCCAACTGCCTTCCCCCATTGGCCATCTTGTGGTAGCCATCTTGTGTCCACATGGGGGCACTCATCTTTGACCACATGGGGGCAGTCATCTTGTGTGTTGGAGTGATGGTTAATTTGTATATTAATTATTATTTTATTAGATAGGACAAAATAGGATAGAGGCTGGCTAATTTGTCCTGAAGCATGGGGGTTCCCTTGGGGTGTGGAGTGGCCTACGCAAGGGTCCTGTGGTGGTTTGCAGGCTGGCCATGCCCCTAGTAACCCGAGTGGAGGCCCTGGTATCTGGGATATTTTTATCTTTTATAATTGAAACTTTCTAGCCTTGAATGGAGCCAAGCCTCCTTCTTGCTCCATGGTCACAGCCATTTTTGTTGGGGTTTATTTATCTTCTATAATTGAAACTTTGTAGCCTTGAGTGGAGGCCTGGGCCAGCCAGGGCAGGCAGAAAGCTTGACTTCCTCCATTGCCAGGGAAACTCAAGCCTCCCTTCTTCTCTCTCCATGGCCACAGCCATCTTGGTTAGGTTAATTTGCACACTCACTCCTGATTGGCTGGTGGGTGTGGCTTGTGGGTGTAGTGGAGTTATGGTTAATTTGCATATTATTCTTTTATTAGAAAGGATGAATTGAATAAATGTTCAGAAGTATCTATACAATGATGAACATCATAGAATTATTCATAAAGAAGAAAAATAATTGTATAGCCATTAACTTCAGCCAAATTATATGATTTATGACAGAGAAGGACAAAAGATACTAGAAGATATAATTTTCCAGAAATATTTTTCATATTAATAGAACATATTATCAAATAGCAATATAAGATAAAATGGTTTATAAATATAGATAGATATATATTTATATATATAACAAGCATATCTGAAAGGATACATATAAAGATAAGTATAATGATTTCCAACTTAGTGTGTGATGATCACTTGTTTTAAACTTTTCTCTTTTTCACCTACAAGCATGAAATATTTGTGCAATAAAAAATCTACTTTTATTTTAAAAAAGAAAAAATTGTATCTAGTTCAATTACTTTATTGTAAAAGTGAAGAAATTAGCCTCGAGATATAAATTATAGGTGTATTTGAATACTGATTAAAAAGTATGTCCAGTATAATCCACTGGGAAAAAGGACTGGGGGTGGTTTTGCCTAAAAGTGGGCAGTTGTTTAATTTTTTTTTTTCTGAATTAAATTGTACTTGTAAAAATAAATCCCAGGCCTACAATCAAATTGTATTGTGGCAAGACACTGGATTCAGAATTAGATACACTTATGGTATAACAGAACATTAATGCAACAAAATTCAGACACACAAATATCTCAGATTTGTCCTCTTCTTCATCCTCACACTAGTTTTCTTGTTTCTATACATGTCTAGTCTGCTTTATTCATTTCTCAGCACAGTCTTGGGAAACTCAATTACCTGGCTCTCTGCTGATGATTTTATATTTCTATTTCCACTCTATTCCACATTATCTTGTCCATTCTTTTAGTTTCTCACTTTGCTATTTTCTTTATATTTTTCTCCTTTTAAAACATGCACTAACATAGTTGAAGAAAAACTTTTATTTTAATGTTAGTAAAAAATTACAACTTTCTAAATTGTTTTAGTTCTTATAGTTTTTTCTTCTTTTCATGTACAATTTCATTGCTGGAAATTACACATATCCAGAAAAAAGGATGGTACTTGTCGTGTAACCCTTGAAAAAAAATATTTAGTACTTTCTTACAACAGCAAACTTTTACCTAAGACCTAAGAGTTTCTAAAATAATTTTTTTTTGTACCCAAACATATTTTCCATGAGTTGAAAGTTTATAAAAATGAGCTCATGTTAAAAATCAGTTCCACTTCTGCTGTCAATCATTCAATGACTTTATTTTGTCTCAGAATAAAGGTTTGAGTGTTTCATGGTAGGACCAGATGTTGCTGCAGCACCTATGAGCTTCCAGAGGCCATACCTCAGTTGTTCCTCCCAGTGTCAGGAGTCCCAGGAATTGCTTCACAGCAATATCTGGGGCAGAACAGAAAGCCATGGACACAGGTTCTCCAGACTGACCAACAAGGAGAGTCTACCCTTGCCCTTACCCAACTCCTGCACAGTCTTATCTCTCATCCTCGCTGAGCCACTCCAGGCCCCAGAACCTGGTGCCAAAATGCTCCTCAAGCTTATTTGATATTTCTAGGAAGCCTCCTGCAGCAGCACTATCTCCTCCATTATGTCTTGCTTCTGGGACCAGAGGAAAGGAGAAATGCAGATACTTCCAGAGTGGGGATGAGGAGTGCGGCAAGGGGCCTGTCCTGAGTCTTTGCACATATGGGCACAGTTTTCCCCCTAATTCCATTCAGGTCCTACTTGTGCTCAGAGATGAGCATTAACAGCCCTTCCTCCAGGAGGTTATTCTTGATGTCACTCCCATGCCCCAAGCCATCAACTGGATGGTTCTCCCACTTCTGTTATCAAACTCTCCCAATGAATGGAAGATGCAGGGATGGAGTCCAACAGTGTTCCGGCCAGAACATCTCTGATTGTCACTCTTCTATCCTGCCCTGCAGGAAGTCCCACAGCTGCTCACTTTCTTCTTTTAATCTAGATTGATCTGACTCCCTGGATTACAGAGAGCCAAAGTCTATCAGAAATAGCCTCCTGGTGCTTTCTTTGTTAGCTCAAATCTTAAAATTGGAATGATACAGAGAAGATTAGCATAGTCTTTGCACAAGGATGACATGAAAATTTATGAAGTGTTCCATATTTTTTATGAGAGGACATAGAAAGAGAAACTTAGCCATACAGAATTAAAATAGTAATAAATAAGTACCTATCTATCTATATCAGTGGTTCTCAACCTGTGGGTCACGACCCCTTTGGGGGTCAAAAGAGCCTTTCACAGGGATCGCCTAAAACCATCAGAAAATGTAGTAATGTAGTTTACTGTTGTTATATTAAGACTGTTACCCATGCTACACCATGCTTCAAGACAAAATTTCATTTATTTGTAATTAGAAATAAATATTTCATAATATCTAATTGTGATTATCACTATGCTTTAATTATGTTCAATTTGTAACAAGGAAAATACATACATCCCACATATCAGATATTTACATTATGACTCATAACAGTAGCAACATTACAGTTACGAAGTAGCAACAAAAATAATTTTATGGTTGGGGGTCACCACAACATGAGGAACTGTATTAAAGGGTCGTGGCATTAGGAAAGTTGAGAACCACTGATCTATATAAAAGCCTAAGTAACTGTTTGACCATTCAACCAATAGTTATGACATGCAGTAACTATCAGGGGGCAGATGTCCAATGCACCTGCATGGAAACTTGGAACAGATTGGGTCTCAGAGGGAAGGGGGGAAGGAAGAGATTAATCAAAGATCTTATATGCATATGAGGGGCCCAGTGCACTGATTCGTGCCCTGGCATGAGCCTTCTCACAATCTAGAACCCCTGAGAGGATGTTGAACTTCTGGTTTCAGCCTGACTCCCACATGCCAGGCTGAGGGACCCCACCAATGCAAGAATTGTGCACCAGGCCTTTATTCAATAACACTAAATGTAAATGGATTAAATGTTCCAATCAAAAGGTGCAAGGCAGTTGAATGGATACAAAAACATGATCCAGTTTTATGCTATCTATAAGAGACCCACCTCAAAACAAAAGATACACACAGGATGAAAGTGAAGGGAGGGAGAAATTTTTTTCATGCAAATGGAAAAGAGAAAAAAGCTGGAGTAGCAATACTCATACCTGACAAAACAGACTTTAAAATGAAGACCATCACAAGAGACAATGAAGGTCACTATATAATGCTAAAGGGACTGATCTAACAAGAGGATATAATCCTGGTAAACACATAGGCATAAATATAGGAGTACCTAATATATACAAAAAATCCTCAAGAAGATTTTAACAGAGAGATCGACAACAATGTAGTCAGAGTAGAGGACTTTAACACCCTATGCCTTCACTGGACATCTTCCAGATCAAAACTTCCAAAGAAAACAGAGACTCTAAAAGACATACTCTAAAGGATTAGTTGGGTTTAATTGACATTTATAGAACATTCCACCTCAACACAGCAGAAAATACATTCTTCTCAGATGCACATGCACAAAGATAGACCACATGTTAGGACACAAAACAAGACTCTACAAGTTCAAGAAGATTGAAATCATATCAAGCATCTTCTCAGATCACAGTGCAATGAAATTAGAAATAAATATAGTAACAACACCAAAAAAGAGTCAAACACATGGAGGCTAAGTAGCATGTTATTGAACAATGAATGCGTTATCAATGCAATCAAGAAAGGAATAAAAATCTTCCTGGAAACAAATGAAAATAAACACATAATAATGCAAAATCTCTTGGACATAGCAAAAGCAGCCCTGAGAGGGAAGTTCATAGCACTACAGGCCTACCTCAAAAAAAAAAAAAAAAAATCAGCAATCAACTATTTAACTCTACTACTTAAGAACTAGAAAGAGAACAACAACAAAAGCCTGGAGTAAGTAGAGGAAGGAAATAATAAGATTAGAGCAGAAACAAATAACATAGAGACTAAAAATACAATCCAAAAAAATCAATGAAACCTAGAGCTGGCTTTTTGAAAGGATAAACAAAATTGATAAACCATTAGCCAGACTCATCATAAAACAAAGAGAGAGGAACCAAATAAATAAAATCAGAAACAAAATTGGAGAAGTAACCACTAACACCACAGAAATACAAAGGATTGTAACAACTATATGCCAACAAGCTGGACAATGTGGATGAAATAGACAAATTCCTAAAAAAAATGCAGTCTCCCAAAACTGAATCAGAAAGAATGAAACAAACAAACAAACAAAAAACACCTGAATAGGCGAATAATAACTGATGAAATAGAAGCAGTAATTTAAAAACTTCCCCAAATAAAAGCTCAGATTTGGATGGCTTCACAAGGGGGGTTTACCAAACATTCAAAGAAGAACTAACACCTATGTTTCTTGCATTATTTCAGAAAATCCAAGAGGAAGAAACATATCCAAAATCTTTTTAAGAGGGATAGTATTAACCTAATGCCAAAAGCAGATAAAGCCACTACAAAGAAAGAGAATTACCAAAACTGGTTTGGCTCAATGGATAGAGTGTTTGCGTGTGGACTGAAAGGTCCCAGGTTCAATTCCAGCCAAGGGCATGTACCTTGGTTGTGGGCACATCCCCAGTAGGGGGTGTGCAAGAGGTGGCTGATGGATGTTTCTCTCATCGATGTTTCTAACTTTCTAGTCTTCTCTCTTCCTCTCTGTAAAAAATCAATAAAATATATTTTTTTAAAAAGAAAGAGAATTATAAACCATTATCCCTGATGAACATAGATGCTAAAATCCTCAGCAAAATATAAGCAAATTGAACATCAAGCAATATATTAAAAAAAAAAAACCATACACCAGGTTCAAGTGGGATTTATTCTAGGAATGAAAGGCTGGTACAATAATCACAAATCAATAAGCATTATACATTACATGAACAAAATGCAAAAAGAAAATCACATAATCATATCAATAGACACAGAAAAAGCATTAGATAAAACCCAACATCCAATTTTGACAAAAACTCTCAGCAAAGTGGGAATAGAGGGAACATATCTGAAAATGATAAGGGCCATATATGACAAACCTACAGCCAACATCATACTCAATGGGCAAAAACTAAAACCATTTCCACTAAGAACAGGAAAACGACAGGGATGCCCACGACTGTTTGACATAGTACTGGAAGTGCCAGCCATCGTGAACATACAAGAAGAATAAATAAAAGACATCCTAATTGGAAAAAAAATAAGTAAAACTGTCATTATTCATAGATGACATAATATTGTACATAGAAAACCCCAAAGGGTCCATCAAAAAACTACTAGTCTTAATAAATGATTTCAGCAATGTAGCAGGATACAAAATTAACACCCAGTAATCTATGTGTGTTTTTTTATACACCAATAATGAATTCACAGAAATTGAAACTAAAACACCAATCCAATTTACCATTGCAACAACAAAATGAAGATACTTAGGAATAAACTTAACTAAGAAGGTAAACCTACTCCAAGTACTACAGGATGTTGAAAAAAGAGATAGTGAAAGACAGTAAACAAATGGAAGAACATATCATGTTTATAAGTTGATAGAATCAACATCATTAAAATGTCCATACTACCCCAAATCATCTATAGATTCAATGCAATCCCCATTAAGATACCAATGGCATACTGTATTTTATAGACCTAGAACAAACTTTCCAAAACTTCATATGGAATTTTAAAAATGACTCCAAATCACCACAGCAATCCTGAGAAAGAAGAACAAAGTTGGAGGGATCTCAATACCAGATCTAAAGCTATAGTACAAAGCCACTGTGCTCAAAACTGCCTGGTACTGGCCCAATAATAGACATAGACCAAAGGAACCAAACAGAGAACCCAGAAATCAACCAAAGCCATTATGCTCAATTAATATTTGACAAAAGAGGGAAGAGTATACAATGGAGTCAAGATAGTCTCTTCAATAAATGGTATTGGGAAAACTGGACAGAAAATGAAACTAGGTCACCAACTTAGACCCAAGTGGAGGCTCTGGTATCTGTAAAATACTCAAAAATAAACTCAAAATGGACTTACGTGTAAGAGAAGAAACCATAAAAATTTTAAAAGACCCCACAGGCAGCAAAATATCAGACATATGTTGTAGCAATATCTTTACCAATTCAGCTCCTAGGGTAATGGAAACTAAGGAGAATATGAACAAATGGGACTGAAATCAAAATAAAAAGGTTCTTCACAGCAAAATAAATCATCAACAAAACAATAAGAAAGCTCCCACTGCATGGGAGGACATATTTGCTAATGTTATTTCCAATAAGGGTTTAATCTCCAACATTTACAGGGAACTCTTAAAGCTTAACAAAAAGACAATAAACAATCCAATCCAAAAAATGGGCAAAGGACCTAAATAGATATTTTTTGAAAGAGGAAATACAGAAGGCCAGAGACACATGAAAAGATGCTTAAAGCTACTAGTCATCTGAGAGATGAAAATCAAAACAACAGGTACCATCTCACACTTGTCAGAATGGCTATCATCAAAAATCAACAAACAACAAGTGCTGGTGAGGATGGGGGAAAAAAGGAAACCTGGTGCACTGCTGGTGGGAATGCAGATTGTTGCAGACACTGTGGAAAAGTGTGGAGTTTCCTCAAAAATTTACAAGTAGAACTCCTATTTGACCCAATAATCCCACTTCTAGGACTATATCCCAAGAAACTAGAAACTCCAATCAGAAAGGATATATGCACATCTATGTTTATAGCAGCACAATTTATAATAGCTAATATTTGAAAACAACCTAAGTGTCCATCAGCAGATGTGTGGATTAGAAAATGATAGCACATCTACACAATGGAACACTATGCTGCTGTATAAAAGAAGGAACTCTTGCCATTTGCAACAGCATGGATGGACCTAGAGAGCCTTATGCTAAGTTAAATAAGCCAGTCATAGAAAGATAAATAACACATGATCTCACTCATTTGTGAACTATAATGAACAGCATAAAATTATGAACTAACATAGAGCCAAAGGAAAAAAAAATATTTTAGAATATAATAGAATTAATGCCATTATTTGCAGGTTTTTAATATTTCCTAAAAATTCTGTGATATTATACTATGACTAGTGACCCAGTGCACAGATTCCTGCATTGAAAGAAAATTATTTAGAAGGTGACCTGTGGGGTGGGACTAGGTTATATGTGCCCAACAGGCCCTGGAGCCAACCTCCCTGGCCAGCACACCTGAGGTGGTGGGTTGGCTCCCAGGGCATCTATGAAGTGAGTGGAATCCCTCCAGTATGTGGGGTTTCTCCACCTGGCTTTCAGGGATGGAGCCAAAACTGGCTTCCCACATCCCAAGAGAGGTCCCGGGGTATGAGAAGGCACTCTGCAAAGTTGCCGTTGTACAGGGTGTGGAAAACAAATACAAGTGTGCATTAAACCATATTAGGGGCCTACAGTGTCCCAGCAACAACATAATCCATGGCTGAAGGTGGAACTGTGCAGCCCTGTGAGGAATTGGGCTCCCTCCTCTCTGGTTTTGGGTGTATCACCCTAGAACAGTGGTCTGCAAACTCATTAGTCAACAGATCCAAATATCAACAGTACAACAATTGAAATTTCTTTTGAGAGCCAAATTTTTTAAACTTAAACTATATAGATAAGTACATTGTTATTAACTTAACTAGAGGCAGGGTGCATGAAATTTGTTCATGGTGGGGGGTGTCCTTGAGTCCAGCCTCCTCCCACTCCAATCTGGGACCCCTTGAGGGATGTCCAACTATCCCTACCTGGATCAGGCCTAAGCAGGCAGTCAGACCTCCATCTCACAACCCAGAAATGCTGGTTCCCAACTGCTCACCTGCCTGCCTTCCTGATCACTCCTAACCACTTCTACCTACCAGCCTGATCACCCCTAACTACTTCCCTGCCAGCCTGTTTTCCTCTAACTTCCCTCCCCTGTGGGCCTGGTTACCCCTAACTGCCCCCCCTTGCAGGCCTAGTCCCTGTCAACTGCATTGCTGGCCATCTTGTGGTGTGGCCATCTTATGTTCACATGGGGGCAGGATCTTTTGACCACAAGGGGGCAGTAATGTTGTGTGTTGGAGTGATGGTCAATCTGCATATTACTCTTTTATTAGACAGGATTAGGGTACTCCTAAGCTGGCCTTTGCTAAAAACTCAAGGGGCCAAAGAGCTGCTTGTGGCTTGCGAGCTGTGGTTTGCTAACCACTGCACTAGAACAGTGGTTCTCAACCTTCCTAATGCTTCAACCCTTTAATACAGCTCCTCATGTTATGGTGACCCCCAACCACAAAATTATTTTTATTGCTATTTCATAAGTATAATTTTGCTATGGTTATGAATTGTAATGCAAATATCTGATATGCAGGATATATTTTCATTGTTACAAATTGAACATAATTAAAGTATAGTGATTAACCACAAAAACAATATGTAATTATATATTATGTTATTTTTAATTACAAATAAATGAAATTTTTATTCCTAATTACAAATAAATGAAATTTTGTCTTGGTGTAGCACTGGTAACAGTCTTAACAATAGTAAACTACATTGCTACATTTTGTGACCGTATGCATAAAAAACCAACCTGAGTGGCAAGGTTGAGATTGCTTCTTTTTCACAGATCAGAAATTCTCAAGGTATCTTTGCAAGAGCACAATGAAGATCATCTTTCACAACGTCTACTTCTGTATTTAGACTTGATAACCAACAAGCTGGAAAACCCTGTTTCACAAAGACGTTGTTGGAAATGGAAGAAAAAGGCACAACATAGTCTCAGATAGAACAGGACATGTCTGCAAACACTTGATTCAGAATTTTATAACTGGCATTATAGAGAAATCAGTTCTTGCTGCATTGTTCCTTTTGTGCTGTCTCAGAAACATCTTCAACTTTGTGAATGGGCTTTTGGAAAGTTCCAATGGGGTGTCAGGTAGATTTGGAAAGTACGATTAAATTTTGTCTGTGCAAGCAGTCTTTCACAGAAATTATCATCATAATCCTTTTGCATGTGCAAGCAGTCTTTCACAGAAATTATCATCATAATCCTTTTGTATGTTTTAATGTCATGTTCCTCAAAGAAAACAGATAAGGTAGGCAACATGTAAATTTTATTTTCATCCTTTTTTTTTTTGCCAAAGCTGAAGTTTCATTTGCAATGATTGATATTTTCAGACAAATCAAGGCATGTTGTATTTGGTCCTTGCAGTGATAAATTTAACTCATTCAAGATGCAAAGTAAGTTATTTTCTGCAGTTCATTTTTATCACTGGAAAGTGCTTTGAACTGCAGTCTTGCTTTCTGATTAAAAAAGGTTTAGAGTTCATCACGAAGCTCAAAAACACATTTTAAAACTCTTCTCTTGACAACCATCTCACTTAAGTGTGAAATAGCAAAGCATTGTTCAACGCATCCAACCCGTTTCACAGTTGCAAAAACAGTTGACTGTTTAAAGTGTTTGCCTTTACATATTGACAGAATTTATGACGCTTTTCATTACTTTTTGTAACTCCTGTGGCAGTGTCTTCATTGCTAACACTTGCCAATGAATCACACAGTAAGTTCTGAAACGTTGAAATCCAGATCGACATCCTAGCATAGCTGGAGCACCATCTGTGCAAATACCACAAACCTTTCCCAAGAGATCTTAGCTCTTTCAGAAATGAACCAACTGTGTCAAATACATCACATGCAGTAGTTGTTGTTTCAAGAGGTTTGCAAAAAAGAAACTCATCTTTAAAGTCTCCATCATTAATATACCTCATGTAAACCAGTAACTGTGAACAGGATGCAATGTCTGTAGATTCATCAAACTGGACACTAAATATTGGAAGTGGAGCAGATTTAATTTCCTGGATCACTTGATCACGAATATCATCAGACATGTCTTCTATTCTTCTGCAGAGAGTGTCATTGGATAAAGAAATTGCACTCAATTTCATAACAAATTCATCTTTGATCATAACTCAAACAATGTCTTTGGCAGGCGGCAACAGTAAATCCTCAGCAATGGTGTGAGGTTTCATAGTTCTGGCGATTCTGAGTGCCACCAAATATGAAGCTTCAATAGCTACTACATTTTGTTTGTGGTACTTGCCACCAGTGTCAAGTCTGGCTTTCTTGAGTCCATCAGCTTTGCTTCTAAAATAGTTGGTATCCTTGCCAGCAAAGCTCAAATGCTTGCTATCAAAATGACATTTTAGTTTGTTCGACTTCATAGATTCAGCTGATAGAACTTCACAACAAAGAACACATTGCGGTTTCTCAATTCCTGCTGTAATTATTGAGGTAAAACCATACTGTAAAAAAAACCTCACTATATATATTTTTTCTTAATGTTCTTCTCTACATGATCCATTGTCATGGGATAGTTTGCTAATGAAAATAATATTTAATAATACAAAAGATGATACATGGCATAGTGTAACCAATACAGTTCATTAAAGTTTTCTATGATTTACCATTCTCTGTATAGTTTTTTTTTACATATCTGTTACTATCACAAGGGGACAGTATTCACATCAACCACAGTTGAATATAAAAAGACCGATCAGCATCCAGATTAAGATCCCATGGTACAGATTTTTTTTTCTTGCAGTAGTTGATGATTTTACAGTAGATGATTTTACATTTATCCAGTAATTATAATTCATGAAATGTTGTTTTACCTTCAAGACTGCTGCTTTCAATATAGTAGCTGCTTTTAACAGAGTAGCTATTTTCAACACAGCAGCTGCTTTCTACACAGTAGTTGCTCTCTACACATGTGACTGGTCCGCATAAGTACATTATGGTGCCAACCCTATTACATACACCTGAATTTGTACGGGGTGTATGCGAAGGGGTTGGCGCGATGATGTTATTATGCCGAGTATTTGTATGTGGACATATCTGCATGTGGGCGGTCCCTCCTGGAGACAGACAGAGGAGCTGTGTCTCAGTTCCTAAGACCATCAGAAATATGTGTTTTCTGATGGTCTTAGGGGACCCCTGTGAAAGGGTTGTTTGACCCCCGAAGGGGTTGCCACCCACAGGTTGAGAACCACTGCTCTAGACCCTCTGCTGCTAAGTTACTACAACTCAGCAGCTTTTTCTTTCAGCACCTGCTCCCCACCCTCAGCTGCCTGGCCACCCCCAGGTTCCCATGTGGAGTAGCTCAGGACTCTTAGGACCTCCACTCAATTGCCTCTTCCTTCACTCTCCAAGACTCCTCCTGTTCGCCTCCCAGGGAACTACATTTGGAAAATCACAAAGTCAGTGGTCTCGGGCCAGCCCCAACCCATTTTCATCCTGCACCCCGTTCCCCCAGACCCTCCTCAGGGTCACTTCTAAGGAAGGGTTTCAGGTTCTGTGGGCACAGGAGGTGGAGCTGGAGGAGGAAGGCCTCTCCCTCTTCACATGAAGGCCTCCAAAACTGGGACCTCAGAGCTCCCTCTCTTCTGACCCTGGAGCACCCCCAGACAGGCTCACTCATCTTGTTGTGCAGCCCCTTCTTGGATTCTCAGATGTTTCACATCAGAGTTGCAAACCTGGAGGGCTGCTTCAACCAGGGTGGAGGACAGGGTCATTAAGCTCATGCTCACCTCACTCCATTTTCCCCACCACTCCTAACCTCACACCCTGGATCTCTGACCCAAGTCAGCTGGTGCCAGTGCCACTCAAACTCCAGCATGCTTTGATTGTGGATGCCTCACAGCTATAATGCTCACTTGGTGTGTGTGACTTGGGCCTGAGCCTGGCCTTCCTGACCCGTTCCCTACTCTGGAAGGTGGGAGACCTTACCTAGCTCACAGGCTCTCCTGAGGACTCAGTGTCATTTTTGTCATCATTGTTCTCACCCCCAGCCCTACAGGTGGGACAGAGCAGAAATCTCTGCACGTTACTTTCCTGCCTTGAACAAATGGCCACTCTGTGAGGCCTGCAGCAGGGGTTGGTCACACCTCCATGTCAATCATGTGGAAACTATCAGTGAGTACTATAGGGGCGAAGTGGGAAGTCTCAGAAAGCACACTCCTCTGTCACTGGTCCAGCCAGTGGAACCTGAAGCCAAGAGCCCTTTTTTTTCTCCTGGCTTATGGGAATCCCCTGCAGGCTGCATCTCTGGAGCAGGTAGGGGGCACTCCCCTTGGAGGTGTAGTGAAGAGAGAAATAAGAGAAGGGCCCTGGCATCATGAGAACAGGCTGAGCTGGTTTGGGAAAGAAACCCCCCCATTCACCTGACAGCCTGTGAAAAGCTAAAGGCCAGCAGAGGGAGCAGCATGGAAGCCAGAGACCCGCTCAATGTGCCAGCTCTGCACCCAGTTCTGGAACAGTCCAGCCACCAACTTGTGTGGCATAAGCATGGCCTCTTGTCCATAAAATTGCTTACCCACCTGCCCATGAACCAAACAGATCCCTCTTCCTGGTAATTGGGAATGAGAGGGTGAATATTTTCAGAGACAATTTAAGTGACAAACTACCAAAGCCACATCATATACAGTCCCCCCTTTCCTCATATTCTCCTCTCTACAGACCTCAAGGCTTGCTCTACCTTGATGAGGTATTTCCTGCTCAGTGAGTTGTCTTTTTTACACAGTTTTTTCAATGTAACTGCGCTCATCCTGAAGGGAAGGAAGGAGGAAAGATATGTTTAGGCAAAATGGAGGAGAGGGATATAGGGACCATGCCAGAAACACCTGAATGCCTTATAGTCAAGGCCAGTGAAGCACAGACACATTGTTACTGGTGTCCAAAGTCACCCTCCACAGGGGCATCTTCTTCAGGCTGAGATGCCATAAGCAGGTGTAATCCTACAATATACTGCATATGTGTGCCTGTCTGTAGCCAAAATTACTGATGTAATATTGTCATGAAGCCTTCTTTGTCAATGAAGTAATAGATAGGTTAACCAGCTAACCTGCTAGAGAGAGCAGTTAGGAAGGGAAAAGGCTAGAGAGCTCAAGGAGCTCAGTGAAGAAGATGTAAGGTTCAGAGCTCATAGAGAGCTCAGGTATAGCTATGGTGTTAACCAGATAGAGTGTGCTGGGCAAGAAGACAGTAGAAGCTGCTGAGCCAGAGAGCTCAGATACCATCATGATGTAAGGCGGTGATTTCAGAAGCAGCATGTGGCTGCTCAGATAATGACTGTTGGTCCAGAGACTGATGCTGCTGTGTGGGAAAGAAATGTATTTACCATTGAGTATACGGCTGTCTGATTGGGACACTGTTATGAAGGACTGTCTTATCTGATGACTTATGGCTTGCAATAAAGACTCATTCTTATGCACCCACAGCTTCCCATGGCTTCTCCATCTGCCCTGTCATTGATAATTTAAATGTACTCAGAGCAGCTGTACTCTTGTTGCTCTAACAAGAGGTTTCAGGTTTTGTGGGCACCTGAAAAGATGATACATGGCATAGTTCAGTCAATACAGTTCATTAAAGTTTTCTATGATTTACCATTCAAGGATTTACACATCTTTTTTACAATCTTATGTTTGAAACTGCCTTGGTGAGTTCCTCTGAGCAGGAAGGTTTCCATGGGACTGGGGCAGGGCTCTCATGTTGGACACCTGGGCCCCCTTCTCATATCTATGGAGCAGCTTTGTTTTGAATAGTTTGGGTTTCAATGGGCATAGGGTTCTAGTGCTGGGAACACATGAATATATCCCATTTGGCTCAATGCAGTCTCTGACATTGAAGGAAACTGACTCCTGAAGCAGAGCTAGTAGCCTGAGATCCCAGGGAGCCTTAAAGACCTTGCCCACCAGTCCAATCCCTAACCCCAGTGTTGGATGCCTTCCAGGAAATGAGGGGACATTGAGAGACATATATGTAACACCTGGCCACAACTTATCTCCATAGGAGAGGCCTACACACCTGGAAACTCCCCCCCACACACACACACCCCATGTCTTCTTCAGATGATGGACAGACATGCTCTTCAGAGTGGCCAGGATGGAGTGCAGGGAGGAGAAGTTTCTTAGGGTTCTGCACTCCTGGGGAAGGGAAGTCATGGAGTCTAAGGTGGCAGGGACAGCTATAGCTTCAGTACTCCTCAAATGACCCCCCTTCCTGGTGGGCAAGTTTAGCATCCAAAGATCACTTCTCAGAGCAAGGAGGATCCCAGCTCAACCCAAGGAAGGGGCCAAGTGAATATGAGCTTCTCACCTTGAGGATCTGGGCATCAAGGTCCGCATGACCTTGGCAGAGAGGATATGGAGGCTGTGTTGGGGCTCTGACCTCAGGCCTCAGTCCTAAGAGCTGATCAAACAACAAAGGCATTTTTCTTACTCTTTTTTCTTTTCTTTTTTTTTTAAACATATTTTATTGATTTTTTACAGAGAGGAAGAAAGAGGGATAGAGTGTTAGAAACATCGATGAGAGAGAAACATTAATCAGCTGCCTCTTGTACATCTCCTACTGGGGATGTGCCTGAAACCAAGGTACATGCCCTTGACCAGAATCGATCCTGGGACCTTTCAGTCTGCAGGCTGATGTTCTATCCACTGAGCCAAACCAATTAGGGCAACAGTGGCATTTTTCAAGGTTCTGCATAAGGACTTTGCTGGGCCTCCCCTAACAAACCTTGGCCACCTTAATTGAGTGCTCCACCACTTTGGCCTTGTCCCGGGTCATCATGCTTGGGTCCCCAAGGCAGATGGTGATTATACAGATGATGAAATGATTGAACTGTGTGATGGTGGCACAGACAGTGGATGCTACATGCTCCTTGCCAGGCTTGGCCCTCTGGGACCAGACAGAGACCAGGACAGCACCTTCTTGAACAACTCCTGGGAAGAAAGGGGAATATCACCCAGCCCTGCCACACCCCAGCTCAGGGTCCCCAGTTTCCTGAAGGGGTCAATGGTCAAGACTGAAGCTCAGGAAGCAGAGGATATGCCTCAGTCTTGGAGTCCATGGGATTCATTTTTTGTCCACCGACGATACCCAGCATTAGATGTCCCAGGGCCCAAGACTGGTGGGGAAAAGTAAGGAGCATTTCTCTGTAGCCCATCCTAACTAACTCCAAGCTCTAGGAAGTGGGTCAAGTCTTCTCACTCCAATGGGACATCTTCCAGCATCTGACACCTGTCAGGTCCACATTCCCATTCAGTGCATATTCCCTTTGGCAGCTACAACCACAGCTGTTTGTTTTCCTTCTGGTTAAACATACATCAGGGGCCTATAAGTGCTGAGGCCTGTCCATAAACACATCTAAAGACAGCAGGAGAGCGTATGTCCACCATGGTGGCACCAACACAATGACAAGTTCCCTCACACAGAATGCAGCAGCCATTCTGCTATAGTTGCTGACCCTCTGCTCTGTGGGCTGTGCAGCAGCTAGAGGCCTAATGGGTCAAGCAGCTCCCTGTGTCCTCTTGGAGCTGAGGACACCTGTAGCCACAACCAGAAGAAGTCTACTCCTCCTTCCTACACCTACAGGAAACTGAGTTCTTCCCATAACTTGAGAGAGATTGGAAGTTCAGCCATGCCTAGCATCTCCTTTCCTCCTAGACACTCAGGAGAGACCACGGTCTCAGCCAAAACCCTGGTCTCATGAGCCCTGAATCAGAGGGACTACCTATGACATGCCCTGCTCCTGAATGCAAATTCTCAGATAGTCAGGAATGTGTGGTGTCACTAGGCTGTGGTGATATTACTTCACAACAAGAGATGACTAAGCTGCATCCTTCATGAACTCAGGTCCCATCCACCCTCTCATAACAGCAGAGATTGGGATGGGAGGTGACATGACCTGAATTAAATCTTTAGTTAGAAACTATTATAATACTCCATTCTAAAATTGGGGAGCAATGGATATTAGAACCTGAGTTACTCAGAAGCAGGATGCCTAGAACCCTGAATTTTATGCAAATCTGAAATCATCATCCTCTTCCTGACTGCTCAACTGTATTTCTCTGTGAATTTCCAGTTTATATCCTAGACTTAGATTTGTGTGTGTGGGCTCATTTTACAGATTGTCTTTGCAAATTTTGAGGCCACTTTTGATATCAGATATAGTAATCTTCTATTAGATGCATATTAGAGGCCAGATACATGGATTTGTGCACCAGTGTAGTCCCTCTGCCTGGCCTGCAGAGGTTGGGCCAAAATCAGCTCTCTGACATTTCCTGAGTAGTCCTGGGTTGCAAGAGGGCAGTTCTTAGGTGATACATCCTGGAATCAGACTCTCTCCTCTATGGTTCTGGATGTGTTACCTGAGAACCACAGGTGCCAAGTCAACACAGCTCTTGCATTGAGCCTCTTTCCCTTGGTGGTCATTGCACCTCATAACTTTGGACAGTGGAATGGCCACTTAGGTATATTTGGTACCAGTGGACCTTTCAGTTTTAAGTTTTAAATGTGCTTACAGTGGCTGCCACATCTATGTCACTGTCCCACCTACAGAGGAAAGGCAGAGTCACAGAGGATCCGAGGACCAGCATTCACCTTCTCCGCCCTTTGAAGGGAATTTGGCTGGTTTAGCACCATGACAAATGCTAATCCCATAGGACACCACTGAAGAACATTCTCAGCAGAGAGTGGTGCACACATCTCTCCAACATCTCTTCAGCCCAGTTGAGCCATGAACCAGGATTTCATAGTTGGATTCTGGGTCAGGCGAATGCTCAATGCCCAGTGAGACAAGTGCAGGAGGCAGTTGATCTATGGTCCTCTCTCACCATTGATGTTTCTCTCTCTCTCCCTCTCTGTTCCTCTCTCTGAAATAAAACATTTAAAAAAAACCCTTTCCATGTTTCATATTTCTGCCTAGCTGTACATGTTGCATTCATACTCAATAAAGAACATAAATTCAACATGTAAAATCCTCTTGTCACAAGTTATTGAAATGCTAAGAGAACATACATTCTCAAAACCCGAAGTATATAGATTCTAAAAACTGAATTTCTGCCCTAGCCAGTTTGGCTCAGTGGGTAGAGTGTTTGCCTATGGACCAAAGGGTCACAGGTTTGGTTCCTCTTCAGGACTTGCACCTTGGTTGCAGACTTTTTCCTGGCCTGGGCCCTGGTTGGGGCTCATGCAAGAGGCAACCAATATCGATGTGTTTCTCCCACATGGATGTTTCTTTCTGCCTTTCCCTCTCTTTTCCACTCTCCCTAAAACACAATGGAAAAATGTCC
The DNA here is from genome assembly GCA_004026805.1 of Lasiurus borealis. Lineage (NCBI taxonomy): Eukaryota > Metazoa > Chordata > Mammalia > Chiroptera > Vespertilionidae > Lasiurus > Lasiurus borealis. The sequence goes on from PVJN01001649.1 coordinate 49,180, forward strand.
TCAGGTGAGGATTAATAAAACAAACAAAAAACAAAATGTAAGTTCTACAAAGTTACCCACTTTGAAAGAATATATAGCCAACTTGCTTTGTGGGATTAGGAATTCCACTGGCATCAATATGTTTCAGAAACAGCCACAGCTTTATTTTCATCTTTCACAGGCTGAATCAGACATAAAAACATCTACACTAATAAAAGGGAAACATGCAAATTGACTGTACTTCCACTACTCCCACCAGCCAATCAGAGTGAGTATGCAAATTAACCCAACAAAGATAGTGGCAGCCACAAAGCTGGAGTAAGCAGGAGGCTTGGGTTGCCCTAGGTGATAGAGGAAACCATGCTTCCCTCCTGCCCTGGCTGGTCCTGGCCTCCAGTCAAGGATACAAAGTTTCAATTATAGAAGACAAATCCCAGACAGCTGCTTCCAGCTGAACCTGGCCTCCACTCTAGGAAATGCTGAAGAAAAGAAAAAAGAAGGTTTGAAAAATGGCAGGGGAATAGATGGACTTGTCCAGAGCCTTGTCACTGAGCAGACAGAGAGAACAGCTGAGGGTCACAATGGGAGTGTTTGATAGCGAGGTAATGGACAGTTATCCTCCAGGAGAAGGTGGGGGACTGCTGGATGGGGCTCCCCTGACCAGGCAGCCCCACTGCCATGAGGTTTTTCTCCCAGAGCCACCAGTGCGAGTCAGAGACCAAGCCATCTTGCAGGAGAAAGTGAATGTTTACGGCAGCCTGAAAAGCTACAGCTGCAGCACCCACTGAACAGTCGGTGGACCCAGAAAACTCCTCCCCAATTGGCACAAACACTCAGATTCAGAGGAGCCTCACTCCCCACATGGAAAGGTCATATTTTGCCTGGGATAAGGAGAGAGAACTACATAACCAGACACCTGGAGAGAAAGACCATGGGCAAATGAAGAAACAATCTGCATATGAAAGAAAAGCAGGCATCACCAGAAAAGGAAGTAAACGAAATAAAAGCAAACAACCTGCCAGAGAAAGAGTTCAGAGAAATGGTTATAAGGTGGCTGAAAGAATGGAAGACAAATTTGACAATATGAGTAAGAACCAAGAGGAAATGAAGAATAATCAAGAAGAAATGAAAAATGACATCAATGCTGTAAAGAACTCAATAGAAAGCATCAAAAGTAGACTAGAAGAAGCAGAGGACTGCATCAGTGAGCTAGAAGACAAGGTAGGAAACAATACCCAAGTACAGCAGCTTCTAGAAAAAAAAAATTAAAAAGCAAGAGGAGAGCCTAAGGGAAATTTGGGATAACATGAAAGAAAACAACATCCATATAATAAGGGATACAGAAAGAGTAGAAACTGAGCAAGGAATAGAAAACCAGTTTGAAGAAATAATGACAGAAAACTTCGCTGATATAGGAAAGAAAAAAAAAACATACAAATCTAAGAAGCACAGAGTCTCAAGCAAAATGAACCACAAAAGACCAACACCAAGGCACATTATAAGTAAATTGGCAAGCACCAATGACAAGATAATAACCTTAAAAGCAGCCAGAGAGATACAGAAGGTTACCTACAAAGGAAGCACCATAAGACTAGTGACTGATTTCTCAACAGAAACTCATTAGGCCAGAAGGGAATGGAATGAAATATACAAAGTCATGCAAAGAAAGGGTCTGAATCCAAGAATACTGTACCCAGCATGGCTGTCAATCAAAATTGAAGGTGAAATCAGGAGCTTCACACACAAAAAAAGGACGAAGGGAATTTATTACCACCAAACTAACAATGCAAGAAATGTTAAAGGGTCTGCTGTACAAAAAGAAATAGGAAACGAACAAGGAAGACAGGGGTAAACAATAAAAATGGCAACAGATAAGTACCTATCAATAAAAACTTTAAATGTAAATGCGCCAATCGAGCTAATCAAAAGACATAGGGTAACAGATTGAATAAAAAAATATGACCCATATACCTGCTGTCTGCAAGAAACCCACTTCAGAAAAAGAGATACACACAGACTGAGGGTGAAGGGATAGAAGACGGTTTTTCAGGCAAAGGGAAATGAAAAAAGAAGCTTGGGTAGCAACACTTATATCTGACAAATTAGATCTCAAAGTGAAGGATATAACAAGAGATCAGGAAATCCACTTCATAATACTAAAGGGAGCAATCCAACAAGAAGAAATAACTCCAGTAAACATATACACACTAATATAGGAGCACCCAAATACATAAAAAATTACTCCTGGAGGATATCAAAGGAGAGATTGACAGCAATACAATTATAGTAGGAGATTTGAATACCCCATTGTCACCAGTGGACAAATCCTCTAAACAAAAAATCAGCAAAGAAACATCAATCCTAAATGACTCACAAGACCAAATGGAATTGACATCTTCAGAACATTTCACCCTCAAGTGCATATGGGTCATTTTCAAAGATAGACCATATGTTGAGTCATAGGCAAAGTCTCTTCAAATTCAAGAAGATAGAAATTATATCAAGCATTTTCTCAGATCACAGTGGCACAAAACTGGAAATCAACTACAATAAAAACAATTCAAAGAAATCAAATACGTGGAGAGTAAACAGCAGGCTATTAAACAATGACTGGGTAACCAGAGAGATCAAGGAAGAAATAAAAAATATCATGGCAACAAATGACAACGATAACACAACAATCCAAAAATCTCTGGGACACAGTGAAAGCAGTTGTGAGAGGGAAGTTCAAGCCTACCGAAAAAAAAAGAAAAAAGAAACAATGGTAATAAATTACCTAACTCTACAACTCAAAGAGATGGAAAGAGAGCAACAAGAAAAGCTCAGTGTAAGCACAAGAAAAAAAATAGTAAAGATCAGAGCAAAGATAAACAACATAGAGACCAAAGAAACAATTCAAAAGATCAACAAAACCAAGAGCTGGTTCTTTGAAAAAATAAACAAGATTGATGGACCTTCAGCCAGGCTCACCAAGATGCAAAGAGAGAGGACCCAAATAAACAAAATCAGAAATGAAAGGGATAAATAACAATAGACCCTGCCAAAATACAAATGATTGTTAAAAAATACTATGAACAACTCTATTCCAACAAACTGGACAACCTGCAGGAAATAGACATATTCCTAGAGAAATATAACCTTCCAAAACTCAATCAGGAAGAATCTAAACATCTCAATTGGCCAATAACTATGGAAGAAATAGAAGCAGTCATCAAACAGCTTCCAGCAAACCAAAACCCAGGACCAGATGGCTACACAGGATTGTTTTACCAAACATTCAAGGAAGAATTAAAACCTATCCTCCACAGACTATTTCAAAATATTCAAGAAGAAGGAACACTTTCAAATACCTTCTATGAAACCAGCATCACCCTAATACCAAAACCAGATAAAGATAACACAATGAAAGAGAATTATAGGCCAATATCTCTCATGAACATAGATGCCAAAATCCTCAACAAAATCCTACCAAATTGGAACCAATAGTACATCAGAAAGATCATGTACCATTACCAACTAGGATTTATCCCAGGAATGCAAGGATAGTACAATATATGTAAATCAATAAATGTGGTACATGACATAAACAAATTGAGAGATAAAAATCACATAGTCATATCAATTGATACAGAAAAAGCATTTGACAAAATCCAACACCCTTTCTTGATAAAAAGTCTCAGCAAGGTGGGAATAGAAGGATCATATCTCAAAATCATAAAAGCCATATATGATAAACCCACAGCTAACATCATACTCAATGAACAAAAACTAAAACCATTTCCCTTAAGAACAGGAACAAGACAGGGATGCCCACTCTCACCACTCCAGTTCCACATAGTACTGGAAGCATTAGCCATTGCAATTTAGCAAGAAGAAGAAATAAAAGGCATCCAAATTGGAAAAGAAGAAGTAAAGCTGTCCTTATTTGCAGATGACATGATACTATACATAAAAAACCCAAAAGACTCCATCCAAAAATGAATAGACTTAATAAATGAATTCAACAATGTAGCAGGATACAAAATTAATGCCAAGAAATCAGTGGCATTTCTATACACTAATAGTAAAATTACAGAAAGAGAGACTAAAAACAGCAATCCCATTTACCATCGCACCAAAAAAAATAGGATACCTAGGAATAAACCTAACTAAGGAGGTAAAAGACCTATATGCAGAAAACTACAGGACACTGAAAAAAGAGATAGAGGAAGATGTAAACAGATGAAAGAGCATACCATGCTCATGGATTGGGAGAATCAACATCACTAAAATGTCCATACTACTCAAAGCAATCTGTAGATTCAATACACTAACCATTAAAATACCAATGACATATTTCACAGACCGAGAAAGAACTCTCCAAAGATTCATCATGAAAAAAAAAAGACCCCGAATAGCTACAGCAATCCTGAGAAAGAAGAACAAAGCAGGTGGGATCTTAATACCAGATTTCAAGCTATATTACAAAGCAACTATTCTCAAAATAGCCTGGTACTGGCACAAGAACAGACACATAGACCAATGGGATAGAATTGAGAATCCAGATATCGAGTCAAACCACTACTCTCAATTAATATTTGACAAAGGAGGCATGAACATACAATGGAGTCAAGACAGTCTCTTTAATAAATGGTGTGGGGGAAATTGGACAGATACATGCAAAAGAATGAAACTAGACCACCAACTTATACTGTACACAAAAATAAAATCCAAATGGATACAGGATTTAAGCAAAGGATAGAAACCATAAAAATAATAGAGGAATCCACAGACAGCACAATCTCAGACAGATGCCAAAAGAACTTCTTCACTGATACTGCTCCAAGGGCAATTGAAGCTAATGAAAAAATAAGCAAATGGGACTACATCAAAATAAAAAGCTTTTGCACAGCAAAAGAAACCATCAACAAAACACAAGAAAGCCCACTGTATGGGAAAACATATTTGCAAATGTTATCACTGATAAAGGATTAATCTCCAACATCTATAGGCAACTTATACACCTTAATAAAAGGAAGATAAGTGATCCGATTAAAAAATGGGCAACAGATCTAAATAGAGCCTTTTCGAAAGACGACAGAAGTAATGCCAAGAGACACATGAAAACATGCTCAAAGTCACTAATTATCCTATAGAGGCAAATCAAAACGACAATGTGGTAGCATCTCATACCCGTTAGAATGGTAATCATCAACAAATCAACAAATGACAAGTGTTGGCAAGGATGCAGAGTAAAAGGAATCCTTGTGCACTTTTGGTGGGAATGCAGACTGGTGCAGCCACTGTGGAGAACAGTATGGAGTTTCCTCAAAAAACTAAAAATGGAAATTCCATTTGACCCAGAAATCCCACACTTCGAAATATATCCTAACAAACTAGAAGCACTAATCAGAAAGGATTTATGCACCCCTATGTTCTTAGCAGCACAATTTACAATAGCTACAATTTGGAAACAGCCTAGGTGCCTATCAGGAGATGAGTGGATCAGAAGACTATGGTACATCTACACAATGGAATACTATGCTGCCATCAAAAAGAAGGAATTCTTACCATTTGCAGATCTGGATGGAACTGGAGAGCATTATGCTAAGGGAAATAAGCCAGTCAATGAAAGTAAAGCACCACATGATATCACTCATTTATGGATAATAAAAACATTATAAACTGATGGAAAAAAGATAGATATAGAAGCAGTAAAGTAACAGACACACTGTCAAACTACAGTGGGAAGATTAGGAAGAGGTGGGGTAGATAAGAGATCAACCAAAGGACTTCTATGCATGCATATTATCATAACTAATGAACAGAAGACACTGGGGGTGAATAGGGTATGCCTGGGATGGGGGGGCCAATGGGAAGATATGTATACTGTATATGTAATACATTAATAAAAAACATTAAAAATAAATAAATAAATAAATAAATAAATAAATAAATAATCACTCATTGCTTGTCCAGGTCCCTTAATTATTGTAGAACCCACATTCACAGGAATAAGTCCCCCCTGTCTTTAGAAAAGAGATAAACTCCTGGGTATAAATTGTCCATTACCTGCTCATAACCTTTAGAACTTTAGGTCTGGCTTTGTTTAGTTTCAGAATAAATGTAGCTGGTGCCCATTGTTAGCTTGTTTTTCTTCTTTAAAAAGTATCTTTTGTATGTTATTTTGTTTGCTTGTTGTCACCTATCACTAGCCAAGAATAAGCTTTGCTGGTGTTGCTCATAATGTACCATATTGTTTTCCCTTTTTATCTTTTCACCCCTATTATCCACTTTTATCATCCTCCACCATTGGCAGCCATTAGTCTGTTCTCTGTATCTGTGAAGTCATTTTGTTTTTAATTCCACATATAAACAAGATCTTATGATATTTGTCTTTCTCTGTCCAACATAACTCACCTAACATTATGCCTTTGAGGATCATCTATGTTATTGCAAATGTCGTGATTCCATTCTTTCTTATGACTGAATAATACTCTACTGTATATATGCACCACATCTTCTGAATATAATTGTCTATTGATGGACACTTAGGTTGCTTCCACAGCTGTGCTATTTTATGTAACCTATAATAATAAAAGCATAATATGCTAATTAGACTAGACATCCTTCAGGATGTTCTTTGTTCCTGAAAAAGCAAAAGTGATGAGGCCCAGGCAAGGCAATGAGGCTCCAGATGGGAAGCAGCAGGCAGAAAACAGGCAGAAGCCAAGGCTAAGGCCCTTGCACAATTTTTGTGCATCAGGTCTCCAGTGTTGTAAATAACACAGAGGTACATGTATCCTTTTGAATTAGTGTTTACGATTTCTACAAATAACCAGAAATGAAATTGCAGGGTCATATGCTAGTTCTCTTTTTAATTTTTTAGAAACTTTCATACTGTTTTTAAAATGAAATTTAACAAATAACCAGAAGTATCCACAGCAATCCTGAGAAAGAAGAATAAAGTTGGAGGTATCTCAACACCAGATCTCAAGCTGTATTACAAAGTTACTGTACTCAAAACTGCCTGGAACTAGCACAAAATTGACATCATCCAGAACCACAGGAAAGCTGGCTGAGTGGAAAAGCACACTGAGACTCATATGAGCTGCAGAAGGCAAAGGTATGGAGATGCACACGCGGAAAGGACTAGCAACTGAGTACACTGGGCTTTCTCAGTTGGGAGGGACACAAAAGTTACAGACTGAACTAAACTTCAGTTCTGGGAAAGACTCTGAGAACCCAGATTCATGTGGGAAACTGGACTGTCAGGAAAGAGAAAAGAACACTGAGACTCAGAGAAACTGAACAAGGCAGAGGTACAGAGGTGCACATGTGCAAAGGGTGGGCAACTGAGTGTGTGCCTGGTTTTCTCAATCATGAGGTGATACAAAAGCTCCTGACTGCTCTAAACTCCAGTTCCGGGTGAGACTATGGGGATCCAGACTCATTCAGGGAGAAACTGGACTGTCTGGCAACTGGTGAAACTGAAGGGTGGCTTTCTCTCAGAGGTGCATGCAGTGATTACCATGGGACACTGAGACAAGGGGTCTATTCAGACAGCGCTGATGGGAAGCCAAGGCTCTCTGCTCAGCCCTGAGACTCTGCTCCATCCAAGCTAAACACAAAGGCTTCTGAAATTTTTCAAGTCTTGTATCATAAGGCTGACTCCAGCACAGAAGTTCTACCGTCAAAGACACAGCTGATCCTCACAACCTATTGGCTTAGAGGTCAATTCCGCTCAGTAAAAGCAACAACAATTAAGACTTACCTACAACAAGGCTGTACACACAGTCCACAAAGGGGTGCACCAAGAGAGTCCACCTCAGGTAACTGGGGAGGCAGAGCTACTGGGTTATATAGGACACCTAGCACGCAGTGCTACTCTATTAACTAAGGGAAGGAGTGAAAATGTTGAGATAAAGGAACAGATCACAAACAAAAGAAATGGAGGGAAACAAATGACTGGATATAGAGTCAAATCCACAGTTACAAGGTTTTTCAAGAATTTCCTAAAAAAGGCCAATAAATTAGCGTGACCCAAGAAGAGATGAAAAAGGACCAACTAGAAATTAAACACACACTGAATGAAATAAAAAAATATTATACAGAGACCTAATAGCAGACTAGAGGAATGCAAGAATCAAGTCAAATTTTGAAATACAAAGAAGCAGAAAACACTCAACTGAAAAAGAAAAAAGAATCCAAAAATGTAAAGATAGTGTAAGGAGTCTCTGGGATAACTTCAAGTGTACCAACATCAGAATTATGGTGATACCAGAAGAAGAGAGAGAGCAAGATACTAAAAATCTATCTGAAGAGAGAATGATTGAAAATTTTCCCCACCTGGTGAAAGAAATAGACTTACAAGTCCAGGAAACACAGAGAACCCCAAACAAAAGAAAACCAAAGAGGACCACATCAAGACACATCATAATTAAAATGCCAAGAGCAAAGAACAAAGAGAGAATATTAATTACAATTAATTACCTACAAGGGAACTCTCATACGATTTTCAGCTGATTTCTCAACAGAAACTATGCAGGCCAGATGAGAGTAACAAGAAATACTCAAAATAATGAATGGCAAGAACCTACCACCAAGATTAATCTACCCAGCAAAGCTATCATTCAGAATTGAAGGGCAGATAAAGAGCTTCACAGATAAGAAAAAGCTAAAGGACTTGACCAACACCAAGCCAGTATTATATGAAATGGTGAAAATAATCAGAAATGAAATTGCAGGGTCATATGCTAGTTCTCTTTTTGATTTTTTAGAAACTTTCATACTGTTTTTAAAATGGAATTTTACAAATAACCCAAAGTAGCCACAGCAATCCTGAGAAAAAAGAACAAAGTTGGAGGGAACTCAACACCAGATCTCAAGCTGTATTACAAAGCTACTGTGCTCAAAACTGCCTGGTACTGGCACATGAATAAACATAAACCAATGGACCCAAACAGTGATCCAGAAATCGACCCAAGCCATTATGCTCAATTAAGATTTGACAAAAGAGAGAATCCAAGATGGCGGCATAGGTAAACACCTACACTGCTGCCTCGCACAACAATTTCAAAACTACAACTAAAAGACAGAACGGACATCATCCAGAACCACAGGAAGGCTGGCTGAGTGTAAGTTCTACAACTAGAAGGAAAGAGAGGGGCTCACAGAAACCCAGAGGAGCTGCAAAAAGTTGAGGTACCGAGATGTGCACGCAGAGAGAGCAGGTGCCGGAGAACCTGGCTGGTTTTCTCTGGTGGGAGGGAAACAGAGACTCTCAAAGGCATTGAACCCCCTTATCCTATGACACTAAACCCCAGGTCCAGCCAAAACTCACATGGGAGGAGTTTGGACTGTGAAAAGGGAGAAGTACATGGAAATTTAGGGGAGTTGCAAGAGATCAGAAGTCTGGTGACGCGCACGGCATTGCTCACAGAGGACCGACTGCTGATTGTGCCGCTGGCTTTCACAAGGGGGCGGAAGACAGACCCACCCAACTGTGCCACTTCTAACTTCACTAAACCCCAGTTTCTGATGAAACCCTGGGGACCCAGACTCATATGGTCCCGGGGTGCAGGGGAGCCGGAAAGGCAGCAGTCTAGAGGCACTACAAGAGCGCGTGCACTGCTTTAGCAATTACCCAGTCACATGAGACATGTGGGGCCGTGGAGGGTGGTGCCGACTGGAAGGCAAAGCGGTCCCTTAAGCCCTGAGACTCCACCTATCCCAAGCTCAATAGAGAGGCTTCTGCAGTTTTGCAAGTCTGGTGTCATAAGGCTGAATCCAACACAGAAGTTCTTCTGGCATACTGAAAATGCCTAGTCAAGGGAAGGGATCACAAACAAAAAAAAATGGAGGAAAACAAATGACTGGATATAGAGTTCAAAACCACGCTTATAAGGTTTTTCAAGAATATGCTAGAAAAGATGGATAAGTTTAGCGAGACCCAAGAGGAGATGAAAAAGATCCAACTAGAGATGGAAAAGAACCAACTAAAATTGAAACATACACTGACTGAATTAAAAAATATTGTACAGAGACCTAATAGCAGACTAGAGGAAAACAAAAATCAAGTCAAAAATTTGAAATATAAAGAATCATAAAACACTCAACTGGAAAAGCAAGAAGAGAAAAGAATCCAAAAATGTGAAGATAATGTAAGGAGCCTCTAGGAAAACTTCAAGTGTACCAACATCAGAATTATGGGAGTGCCAGAAGAAGTGAGAGAGCAAGATACTGAAAACCTATTTAAAGAAATAATGACTGAAAACTTCCCACATCTGGTAAAAGAAATAGACTTACAAGTCCAGGAAGCACATAGAACCCCATATAAGAGGAATCCAAAGAAGACTACACCGAGACATATCATAATTAAAATACCAAGAGCAAAAGACAGAGAGAATATTAAAAGCAGCAAGAGAAAAACAGTTCATTACCTACAAGGGAGCACCCATACGACTGTCAGCTGATTTCTCAGCAAATACAATGCAGGCCAGAAGAGAGTGGCAAGAAATATTCAACGTGATGAATAGTAAGAACCTACAACGAAGAATATTCTATCCAGCAAAGTTATCATTCAGAATTGAAGGGCAGATAAAGAGCTTCACAGATAAGAAAAAGCTAAAGAAGTTCATCAACTCCAAACCAGTATTATATGAAATGCTGAAAGGTACTCTTTTAGGAGAGGAAGAAGAAAAAGGTAAAAGATAAAAAATTATGAACAACAAATACGTATCTATCAACAAGTGAATCTGAAAATTAAGGGAATTGAAGATTTGATCAACAGAATAAACTGGTGAATATAATAGAATTGGGAGCACAGAAAGGGAGTGGACTGATAATTTTCAGGGGGAAAGGGAGAAGGGGTGTACAGGGAGAGACTGAACAAAAATCATACATCTATGGATGAGGTCAACGGGAGGGAGGTAAGGGTAGAGGGAAGGGTGGGAGCTGGGTGGAGGGGAGATTTGGAGGGGAAAAAAGGAGAAACAAATGTAATAATCTGAATAAAGATTTAATTTAAAATTTTTTAAAGGAATTCCTAAAGCTAGCATAAAACTGACCATCAAAGCCACATATTATATATTTTTCTTTAAAACTATTTAAGAAAATATTTCTTTCAAAGTTTTTATCTGAGTAATACCCCCCTGCACTCTATATACATTAATAAGTCATCATTGACTACAGAATAAAATTACATTACAAAAAAAAAGATTTGACAAAAGAGTCAAGGGTATACAATGGAGTCAAGGTAGGCTCTTGAATAAATGGTGTTGGGAAAACTGGACAGATATATGCCAGAAAATGAAACTAGATCACCAACTTACACCATACACAAAAATAAACTCAAAATGGATAAAGAACTTACATGTAAGAGGAGAAACCATAAAAATCTTAAAAGATCTCACAGGCAGCAAAATATCAGACATGTGTTGTAGTAATATCTTTACTGATACAGCTCCTACGGTAGTGGCAACTAAGGAGAAAATAAACAAATGAGACTATATCAAAATTAAAAGCTTCTTCACAGCAAAATCAAACACCAACAAAACAACAAGAAAGCCCAATGCATGGGAGGACATATTTACCAATATTATTTTTGATAAGGATTTAATCTTCAACGTTTACAGGGAACTCATACAACTTAACAAAAAGATGATAAACAATCCAATCAAAAAATGGGTAAAGGACCTAAATATATACTTTCTGAAAGAGGATATACAGACAGAAGGCCAAGAAACACATGAAAAGATGCTCAAAGTCACTAATCATCTGAGAGATGCAAATGAAAACAACAATGAGATACCATCTCACTCTTGTCAGAATGGCTATCATCAACAAATCAACAAAGGACAAATGCTGGCAAGGATGAGGTTAAGAAGGAAACCTGATGCACTGTTGGTGGGAATTCAAACTGGTGCAGCCACTGTGGAGAAGTGTACAGAGTTTTCTTAAAAAACTAAAAATGGAACTGCCATTGGACCAAGTAATCCCACTGCTAGGAATATATCCCAAGAAACTAGAAACACCAATCAGAAAGGATATTTGCACCCCTATGTTCATAGCATCACAATTCACCATAGCTAAGATTTGGAAACATCCTAAGTGCCCATCAGCATGTGAGTGGATTAGAAAACTATGATACATCTTCACAATGGAATACTATATTGCTATAAAAAAGAAATGATTCTTACCATTTGCAGCAGCATGGATGGACCTAGAGAGCGTTATGTTAAGTGAAATAAGCCAGACAATGAAAGAAAAATACCACCTGATCTGTCTCATTTATGGAAAACAACATTATAAGCTGATGAACAAAAAGATAGATATAGAAGCAGTAAAGCAATGAACACATTGTAAAATTACAGCAAGAAGACTGGGGAGTATTGGGCAGGAGAGGATGAAATCAATCAAAGGACTTGTATGCATTCATATAAGCATGGCCAATTGACACAAGACCCTGGGGGGTGTGATGAGGGCATGTGATAGGGAGTCGGGAGGCTGGGGCAAGGTTAATGGGGAAAAAAGGAGATATATGTAATATTTTAAACAATTATAAAAAACTGAAAAGAAAAGAAAAAAAGGAAGGAATCCTCTTGCACTGCTAGTGGAAAAACAGACTGGTGCAGCCATTGTGAAAAAATGTGGAGTTTCCTCAAAAAATTAAAAACAGAACTCCCATTTGATCCAGTAGTACCACTTCTAAGACTATATCCAAAAAAAACTAGAAATGCCAATCAGAATGAATATATACACCCTTATGTTTATAGCAGCACAAGTTACAATAGTTAAAAAAATTAAAACAGCCTAAGTACCCATCAACAGATGAGTGGGTTAAAAAATGGTGGCATAACTAAACAATGGAACACTATGCTGCTGTGTAAAAGAAGGAACTCTTGCCATTTGCAACAGCATGGATGGACCAAGAGAGCATTATGCTAAGGGAAATAAGCCAGTCAAAGAAAGATAAATATCATATGACCTCACTCATTTATGGACTATAATGAACAACATAAACTGATGAACAAACAGAGCCAGAGGGGAAAATATTTTAGAATATAATAGAAGTAATGTCATTATTTATAGGTTTTTAATATTTCCTAAAACTTTTGTGATATTATAATATGACTAGTGACCCAGTGCATAGATTCCTGCATATTGAAAGAAAATTAATTAGATGCTGGCCTGTTGGGTGGGACTGAGTGAGATAGCCCTAACGGACCCTGGAGCAATATCCCTGGCCAGCACACCTGAGGTGGCAGCTTGGCTCCAAGGGCATCTATGGAGTGTGTAGAATCCCTATAGCAGGTGGGATTCTACACACTTCATAAATGGTCAACCTGGCTTGCAGGGATGGGGCTGAAACTGTCTCTCCAATATCCCAAGAGGGGTCCCAGAGTGTAAGAGAGCACTCTGCAAAGTTGCGGAATGCAACAAGCATATAGTAAACCAGATTCAGAGCCTATAGTGCCCCAGCAACAACATAATCCATGGCCAAAGGTGGAACTGCACAGCCATGCAAGAAATTGATCTCCTTCCTCTCTAGTTTCACGTGTATCACCCTAGACCCTCTACTGCCAATTTATTGCAGCTCACCGGCTTCTTCTTTGAGCATCTGCCCCTTGGTAGTCAGTGTGCATTGTAGCAACCAGTTGGATGGGTGGAGAGATACTTAGTATATTATCCTTTTATATATATCTACATAGATATATAGATTTAAAGATAGTATAGTGTGGCAGCATTACTATTTATAAAATCTTTTTTTCTTTAAATGTTAATGTTTCTTGCATGTAACATTAATTTTAGCCAGGACTTAGACCCCTGTACCATCCTTTTATGTTACACTACCACAAGGTCCCAGGAGGGAGCAGAAAATAGGGAAAAACAGGACTAGGACCCAAGGCTCTGGGCTCTACACAAAGGATGATATGGGTCACTATGATGGTCATGATGCCCCAGGTCCCAGGGGCAGTTGTGCTGAGAACTCAGTGCTGAGAACTTGGTTCTCTGTCCCCAAAGGCCAATCTTGGTCACCCTAACTCAGGTCCAGGTCACCCACCTCCAGATAATTCTCCTTCATAGTGTCCAGCATCTTCAGACTAGTTAGAAATTTTTGGAGGAAGGGAACACACTGGACAAACAGAGTGAGGGTGGGATGAGCCCCTACTCTTAGGTGTCCCACAGAATCTTTTCTGAAAGTCTCCCACCCTCAGCCTCCTGGCCACCCCAGGGTTCTCATGTGAAGGAGCCCAGTATTCTTAGGGTCTCTACTCAATTATTTCTTCCCTCACTCTCCAAGACTCCTCCTGTTCACCTTCTAGGACCCCCTTTTGGAAAATCACAGGGTCAGTGATCCTGGGCTTTCACCAACCCATATCCATCCTGCACCCTGCTCCCCCAGGCCCTCCTCTGGGTCACTTCTAAGGAAGAGTTTCAGGTGCTGTAAGCATAGGAGGTGGAGCTAGAGGAGTAAGGCTTCTGTCCCTTGACTTGGAAGCCTCCAGCTGGGCGCACAGAGCCCCCTTCTCTGACTCTGGAGCTCCCCTGAGACAGGCTCAATCACCTTCTTGTGCAGGCTCTTCTTTGATCCTCATATGTTCAGCATCATAATACAAACCTGGAGAGCTGCTTCACCCAGGTTGGAGGACAGGGTCATTGAACTCATGTTCACTTCACCCCATTTTCCCCACCACCCTTGATCTCACACCCTGGACCAGTGCCACCCTGACTCCAGCATGCTCTGATTGTGGATGCCTCCCAGCTACAATCTCACTCGGTGTGTGTGACTTGGGCCTGAGCCTGGCCTACCTAACCTGTTCCCTTTGGAAAGTAGGAGACCTCCACCTAGCTCAAAAGTTCTCTTGAGGACTCAGTGTCATTCCTATCATCATTGTTCTCACCCTCCAGCCTTCTCTTGCTTTCCTGCCTTGAACACATGAGTATTTTGTGAGGCCTGCAAGAGGGGTTGGTCACTTCTCCATATTAGTCATGAGGATACTATTAGCAAATGCTATAGGGGCACAGTGGGAAGTCTCAGAAAGCATATTCCTCTGGTCCAGCCAGTGGGACCTAACCCCCAAGACCCCTTTTGTTCTCCTGGCCCTTGGGAATTCTCTGCAGAGCCCATCCCTGAGGAGGGCATGGGGAGTTTCCCTTGGAGGTGTGGTGAAGACAGAAATGACAGCAGGGCCCTGGCAACATGAGTGCAGGCTGAGCTGGTTTAAGATAGAAATCACCCATTCACCTGACATCCTGTGAAAAGCTAAAGGCCAGCAGAGGGAGCCGCATGGAAATCAGAGACCTGCTCAATGTGCCACCTCTGCACCCAGTCTTGAAACAGCCTGGCCACCACCCTGTGTGCCATGACCAGGGCCTCCTGTCCCTAAAACTGCCCACCTACCTGCCCGTGGACCAAAAATTTCCCTCTTCCTGGGAATTGGCACTGAGAGGGTGAATATTTGCAGACAATTTAATTGACAAACTACCAAAGCCACATGCTGGGCATTCCCCCCTTCCCTTAAGTCCTCCTCTTTACAAACTTCCAGGCTAGCTCTACCTTGATGAGCTATTTCCTGCTCAGTGAGTTGTCTTCCTTACACTGTTTTTTTTTTTTTTTTCAAAGTAACTGTGCTCCTACTGAGGGAAGAAAAAAAAAGAAAGACATTTTAGGCAAGATGGGGAAGATGGATGTGCCAGAAACGCCTAGATGCCTGAAAGTCAAGGCTAGTAAAGCACAGCGGCCTTGCTGTTAATACAGCAGACATCCATGGCCACCCTCAACAGGGGGATCTTAATCAGGCTGAGATCCCATAAGCAGGTGCATGTGTGCCCTTCAGTAGCCAAAATGACTGACGTAACTATTGGTATGAAGCCTTCTTTATCAATGAAGCAATAGAAAGGTTACTGACCAGCTAATCTGCTAAAAAGAGCAATTAGTAAGAAAAAGCCTAGAGAGCTCAAATGGAGCTCAGAGGAACCCAACGAAGAAGACATAAGGTTCAGAACTCATAGAGTGCTCAGGTATAGTTACCATGCTAATCAGGTAAAGTTTGCTGGGCATGGAGAAAGGAGAAGCTGCTGAGCCAGAGAGCTCAGATATCACTTTGATGTAAGGTGGTGATTTCAGAGGCAGCGTGTGTCTGATCATATGTTGAGTGTGGATACAGACTGATGCTGCTATTTAGGAAAGAAATGTATTTACCATTAAGTATACTGTCGCCTGATTAGGACACTGTTATGAAGGGCTGTCTTGTCTGATGACGTATGGCCAGTGGCTTCTGCAATAAAGACTCATTCTTATGCACCCACAACTTCTCATGGCTTCTCCATCTGCTCCGCCATCCCACCGATCATTTAAATGTACTCAGAGCAGCTATACTCTTGTTGCTCTGAGCAAAGGTTGAAGGCACATCCTTTTGACAATGAGGGCATCATGGGGTTCCTCTGAGCAGGAAAGTTTCCATGGGACAAGGGTAGGGCTCTCATGTTGGTTAACTGGACCCCTTCCCATATCTATGAAGCAGCTTTGTTTTGACCTGTTTGGGTTTCAACTGGGGATAGGATTCTTGTGCTGGAAACACTTGAAACTCTCCCATTTGGCTCAATGCAGTCTCTGACATTGAAGGAAACTGACTTCTGAAGCAGAGCTAGTGGCCTGAGGTCCCAGAGAGCCTTAGAGACCCCACCCACCAGCCAATCAGAGTGAGTATGCAAATTAACCTAACAAAGATGGTGGTGGCCACAGAGTTAGAGTGAACCAGAGGCTTGGGTTGCCCCAGGAGATGGAGGAAGACAAGCTTTCCACCTTCCCTGGCCAGCCCTGGCCTCCACTCAAGGCTACAAAGTTTCAATTATAGAAGATAAATAAATCCCAGACACCTGCTTCCAGTAGGGCCTGGTTTCCGCTCTAGGAGGTCCTGAAAAAAGTAAAGAAAACGAGGGGCTGGGACTTTGGGTTGCTGTGGGGGGTGGGGGAGGTAGGGGAGGTAGGGGGCATGGCCATCCTGCAAATAGCCATCA
This sequence comes from Lasiurus borealis, assembly GCA_004026805.1. Taxonomy (NCBI): domain Eukaryota; kingdom Metazoa; phylum Chordata; class Mammalia; order Chiroptera; family Vespertilionidae; genus Lasiurus; species Lasiurus borealis. The sequence continues at coordinate 66,163 of PVJN01001649.1, forward strand.
GCCCCCTAACCCAGACTGGCCAGGCACAGAATTGGGACCCCACCCTGAAGAGGTTGTTGCCAGCTTGAAACCAGACTTTAGTCCCTCACCAATGCTGGCCATGTCCCCTCATTGGAAACCCTCACCCCATGGGGGCGTAGCAGACCTATACCACCACAGGCCCCTCGCTCAGTCCACCCCATGCCCCAAGGGAACCCCCACCCTGATTTGTGACAAACTTGAGGGCAAACCAGCAAGTCTCCACCTCTGCACCAGGCCTCTATTTATACTAATAAAAGGGTAATATGCTAATTTGACTGGGAGACCTTTCAGAAGACCTTCAGGACCTTCTTCTGGACAAAGCCATGATGGCAGGGTTGAGGTAGAGGCGGTTAGAAGCCAAGAAGGGAAGGTAATTGTGGGTGATCATGCCAGGATGGAATGGCAGTTTTGCATGATCAGGCTAATGGGGGCCAGGGTTGTTGGTGATATGCAGACTATCAGGGGGACCAGTTGGGGGCCAGCAGGCCATCAGTGGGGGTCAGTTGGAGGTGATCGGGACAGTAGGGCAGTGCAGTTTGGAGTGAGCAGGCCAGCATGGGGGATAGTGTGGATGAACAGGCCAGTGGGGAGGGAAGTTGGGGGCGAGCAAGCTGACAGAGGAGGCAGTTGGGGGTGAGCAAGCTGACAGAGGAGGCAGTTGAGGGTGAGCACACTGGCATGAGGGGCAGAGGGATGATAAGGCTGGGGGAGGGGCATTTGGAGGTGAGCAGGCTGGCAAGCATAGTGGTTAGGGACAATCAGGCAGGCAGACAGACAGGTGACTAGTTAGGAGCCAGCAGTCCTGAATTGTGAAGAAGGATATCTGAAAGCTGCTTTAGGCCCAATCTCTGTAAACCCGCAGTAGGACATCCTTTGAAGGGTCCCAGATTAGAGAGGGTACAGGCGGGACTAAGGGACACTACCACCACACCTGCGTGAATTTCTTGCACCAGGACACTAGTAGATGAAATAATCTGAAACAGTTCTGTATATAAGCACATACCAGGTCCTTTGGAAGGAACAATGTTAGTGTTCACTGTAGACTAAAACACTCTTCACAAGAAATAAATGGATGCACAGCAGAGTCCCTGTGTACTTGCAGAGCTCAAGATGATGTACAAATCCCATCCAGTTAAAGTGCTCCTGAAAATCCTTGCACCTGATTGATGAGGTGGCAGCTGTGCTTGAGTCCCCTGAGTGACACATATAATGGGTAGACCTCAAATCCAACCCACAGCGCCTGAGCTTAGGAAGCCTGTGTCCCTGACAGAGAAACAGAGAAAGGAGCAAGTTCAATCATTCAAGGGCCTTTCCTGCTAAGAACTTTGTCCAACTGTCAGAGGTCTCCAGGGTCCACTTGGGGGACCTGGTCCCCTCCTGTCCTACCCACACTACACAAATGGATGAATCTGCCTTAGAGAAATGAAAGGATGGTGTACGACCATCCATGTAAGAACTGTGGGCTGTCTGAGTTGCCATGAGGCCCACAATACATACCACAGCTTTCAAGCTTTTAGACTATGAATACATATAACTACTATTACAGCCCCACACCTACAGGCTCAATACTTCACATGATGTTAAGCTAATCCAAGTTTCTGGTGTTCCCTTTAAAAAATGACTGCTTGGCCAGGTTCCTATACCCAAATTTAACCCCCTAGGTATAAATTGTCCATTGTGTGGCCCATAAGCTTTAGAACTTGAGGTCTGGCTTTGTTTAGTTACAGAATACATGTAGCTGGTATGCAATTTGAGCTTGTTTTTCTTTTTAAAAAAGATGGGGTGGGAGTTTGCCCTGGCTGGTTTGGCTCAGTGGATAGAGCATCAGCCTGCGGAACTAATGGTCCTGATTTTGATTCTGGTCAAGGGTACATGCCTAGGTTGTGGGCTCAATCCCCAGTAAGGGGAATGCAGGGATGCAAGCAATCAATGATTCTTTCATCATTCATGATTCTATCTCTCTTTCCCTCTCTCTTCCTTTCTGAAATCAATAAAAACATATTTAAAAAAAAACGTTAAAAAAACAGTAAAAAGAAAAAACACGTGGTGGTTTTATTGTGGTTTGCTTGCTGTCACTGGTCACTAAGCAATAGCAAGGTGTTCTTGTGTTGCTCAGTAATGCACAATTTTGTTTTCTCTTTTTAACTTTTCACTCCTTTAGCCATTTTACCATCTTCCACATCTAGCAGCCACTAATCTGTCCTCTGTCTCTATGACGTTATTTATTTTTAATTCCATATGTAAGAGAGATCATGTCGTATTTATCTTTCTCTGTGCAACTTAGTTCCCTTAGCATCATGCCCTTGAAGACCGTCTATGTTGTTGCAAATTTCAAGACTTTATTCTTTTTTATGATTAAACTAGAGGCCTCGTTCATGAAAATTTATGCACTGGAGGGTGATCCCTCATCCTGGCCTGCCCTCTCTCACAGTAAGGGAGCTCTCAGGGGCAGAAGGCAACCTGGCAATCAGGGGAAGGTGATGCCCCATCACACTTCTGCAGTTGCCATTGCCAGCAGCACAAGCCTCATCTGGCCCTGGTAACCTAATCCTCCAGCTGGCCCTGAGTTCTGGGAGGGCTGAGGGGACTGGGGGACTCTGGAGGTAGGCACAGAACAGCCACACCCACTTTGGAGTGGGTCTGGCTGTGCCATGCATGTGTTGCCCCAGCAGGGCTGAGGGGACTGGGCACTGCCATCTTGTGCCTGTGGGCACTGCCATCTTTGAGGGTATGACAATTAGTATATTCCCTCCTTATTGGCTTGGGTGCTACCATCTTTGTGATGGTGTGAGAGTCAATTAATATATACCCTCTTTATGAGATAGAATAATACTCTGCTATATATGCATCACACCTTGTTTATTCAATTGTCAATAGGTGGACACCTACATTGTTTTCACATCTGTACTATTTGAACTAATCAATACATAGAAAGATATAATGTGCTAATTTCCTTTTAAGGTGTCCCAGTCACACCAGTCTGTAGGTGGGGACAGAGGTGGGGACTTCCATCCCCAGAGCTAAAGTCATGCTGCCTGTGTGCATCTCTGCCTAGTGCTGATGTGAAGCTGATTGCCTTATTGGGATAAGACACTGCCTGCGTGTGTCCTTGTTCGGCACTAATATGATTCTGTATGGTGGGGCTGGGTTTTTCAGGTCTTGTCCCCTTCCCGCCCTGCAGGGTTTGAGGGGGACCTTAGGTCACAACTCCATCTCAATGCCAGGTCACGATACCTCAGGCAGCCCAATGGGTCTTGACTGGGTACCTCAGGCCACAAACCCCCACCCCAGCACCAGGCTGTGGGACCTTAGTCTGCACCCCCCATTGCAGAGCTGTGGCTGTGTCCCCCACTTGGCAGAACCTGACAGGGGACCTTAAGCCATACCCCCCACCCAGTGCTAGGCTGGGAGACCTGAGGCTGCTCCCCTCACCCAGAGGGGCTTGACTTGGGGGGGGGGTGACCAAGTCTGGATCTCACCCAATGGGGGTGAGATCAGCTGGGTCTGGGTCTCCTACATTTTCAAAGTGAGTGCAGATGGTGGGCAGGGACTTGATTCTAGGTCTCATGACACACCTCAGAATCTGACAGGAGGGAGATTTTATGTACATTTTAATTTCTGACACTTTTATTATAGAGAAAAGGCAAATAGTAATATTAAAATATATTTTCTAATTAATTCCCTTTTAATGTGCACACTTTTGTGTACTGGACCACTAGTGTTGCAATAAAGACACATATCATTTTTTTTAAATAAATCTTTATTGTTCAGATTATTACAATCATTCCTTTTTTATCCCCCATAGCTCCCCTCTTGTTCCCACCCCACCCTCTGCCCTTACCACAACCTCCCCACCCCCACTGTCTTCATCCATAGTTGTACGATATTTTTCCAATCTGTTCCAGCATCTTTATACCCCATCCCCCTGAGAATTGTCAGTCTACTCCCTTTCTAAGCCCCTGATATTACTATATTCACCAGTTTATTCTGTTCATCAGATTTTTTTATTCTTGATTTTTAGATTTACTTGTAGATAAATATGTATTTGTTGTTCATAATTTTTATCTTTACCTTCTTCTTCTTTTTCATTTCTTAAAGAATACCTTTCAGCATTTCATATAATACTGGTTTGATGGTGATGAACTCGTTTAGCTTTTTCTTATCTGTGAAGCTCTTTATCTGCCCTTCAATTCTGAATGATAGCTTTGCTGGGTATAGGAATCTTGGTTGTAGGTTCTTGCTATTCATCACTTTGAATATTTCTTGCCACTCCTGCAGCATAGTTTCTGTTGAGAAATCAGCTGACAATCATATGGGTACTCCCTTGGAGGTAACTAACTTATTTTTTCTTGCTCCTTTTAATATTCTTTGTCTTTTGCTCTTGGCATTTTAATTACGATGTTTTTTAGTGTGGTCCTCTTTGTTTTTTTTGTTTGTTTGTTTGTTTGTTTGTTTTTAAATATAGTTTGTTGATTTTTTACAGAGAGGAAGGGGGAGGGTTAGAGAGTTAGAAACATCGATGAGAGAGAGACATCGTTCAGCCTCCTGCTGCACACCCCCTACTGGGTATGTGCCCACAACCAGGATACATGCCCTTGACCAGACTCGAACCTGGGACCTTTCAGTCCACAGGCCGAAGCTCTATCCACTGAGCCAAACCAGTTTTGGCAGTGTAGTCCTCTTTGGATTCCTTTTGTTTGGGATTCTCTGCACTTCCTGGACTTGTAAGTCCATTTCTTTCACCGGTGGGGGAAGTTTTTGGTCATTATTTCTTCAATAGATTTTCAGTATCTTCCTCTCTCTCTTCTTCTGGCACCCCCATAATTTAGATGTTGGTACGCTTGAAGTTGTCCCCAAGGCTTCTTAAACTATTTTCATATTTTTGGATTCATTTTTCTTTTTGCTTTTCCAGTTGGGTGTTATTTTGCTTTTTTGTATTTCAAATCTTTGACTTGACTCATGGAATCCACTAGTCTGCTGTTGGATTACTATATGTTGTTCTTTATTTCATTCAGTGTATGCTTAATTTCCAATTGGTCCTTTTTCATATCCTTGAGGTTCTCACTAAATTTATCAGCGGTTTCTAGACAATTCTTGAAAAATTTTATAAATGTGGTTTTGAACTCTAAATCCAGTAGTTTGCTTTCCTCCATTTCTGTCATTTGTGACCTGTTTCTTTGTCTCTACATTTGGCTGCTTCCCTGTGTTCATAGAGTGGCTTGGTGTGTGAGGTGTCCTATAGGGCCTAGTGGCTCAGCCTCCCCAATTACCTGAGATAAGACACTCTTGATGCACCTTTTTCTGGGCTGTATGCACAGTCTTGTTGTAGATAAGCCTTGACTGTTGTTGGTATCACCAGTTGGCTGTGAGGATCAGCTGAGTCTACGATGGGAGAACTTCCATGTTGAAGACACCCTTATGTGGTAAGATTTGCTTCAGTGGGGCTTTGGTGCTCACTGACTCTATCTATCCCTTGAGTGTGTCCCTTATGAATTTGAGGAGCTGTAATCTGGATGGCCCCACTCTGACCACTGGGAAATCCAAGAAGTTTCTATTTTAGCCTCTGCCTGAGGCCACCCAGCAGGAGCTATGGAGAGATCTGTAGATTCTTTTTCTTTGTTTGGGGTTTGGAGGTGCCCAGATGAGGCCCAGCTGTAAAGCAATGCAAGGTGCTGTGGAGCTTTGAGCCTTCTTTTGGCAGCTCTGGGGTTCTCTGATTCTTCTGCAGTTTGTTAGGTAAGTTTAAGTTGCAAAGGGCCAGGCCATTCATATGTAAAAGCCTCTGTACACAGCTTGGGTGGGTCGGGGTCTCAGGGCAGAGCAAACAGCTAAGGCTTATCCTCAGCTCTGCCCCTGGTCTCAATGTCCCTCAGTATCACTGCAAGTACCTCTAAGAGAAAGCCATCCTCCACTCTGCCCAAAGCCAGATAGTATGAGTCTGGGTCCCCAGAGTCTCGCTCAGAACTGGATTTCACAGCAGTCAGGAGTCTGTGTCTCCTCCTGGTTGAAAAAGACAACAGCATACTCAGTTGCCAGATATTTCCTAGCACAAGCCTCCATATCTCAACACTTTAGTTCCACACCTTCTCTGAGTCTCAGTGTGCTTTTCTCTTTCCTTCTAGTTATAGAATTTCCACTCAGCCAACCTTCCTGTGGTTCTGGATGATGTCCGTTTTGTCTTTTAGTTGTAGTTTTGAAGTGGTTGTGTGATGCAGCAATTTCTGGTGTTTTCCTATGCCACCATCTTGGTTTCCCTTTACACATATCATTTTGAATTAACGTTTTGGATTTCTTCATATAACTATAAGTTAAATTGCTGGATCATATGCTGGATCAATTGCTGGATCACATCTATTTTTAATTTTTTGAGGAACTTCCATACTTTTTCCCATAGTGGCTGCATCAATTTACAATTCTATCAACAGTACACAAAGTTCCCTTTTCTGCACTTCCTCACAACACTTATCCCATCTTGTCTTTTTTATAACAGTAGTTCTGGCAGTGGGAGGTGATACTGTCTGGTTCTGATTTGCATTTCCCCTGTAATTAGTGATGTTGAGCATCTTCTACAATGTAAAATCTACATTTAACTTTAAATGCTACTGAATAAGGAACACTATATGTAAAATGGAAACCACTACCATACTTATTCCTTAAGAATTAAAATGCTATTGCACTAAAATCATCAATTATATTACTTGTAAATATAACCGCTTGTGTTTTTTTTAAAAAAAGATACAGAGTCACCAAGAGCACTTTAGAACCCAAGCAAAAATTTCATCAATGCATATTCCCAAAGCAGTCTCAAAATCTCCTCGATATCACAAACTTTCACATCATGCTACACACAACATTATCTTGTCACCATTTCTCTCTTGATCTGCTTTACTTTTGCTCAGAGCACACAGCCCATCCTGACTTCAGGTTAAGCATGGTTAAGCATGTGCTGGCTGGTATAACTCTTTCATGCAAACCTGCCATCATGACAAGGTCTTTGGCTAACTGCATCAGAGAACATTAACTCTGATATACAAATATCCCAAATATTTCCCCTCCCTCTTGCTCACACACATTTTCTTGTTTCTACATGGGACTATTCTGCTTTATTCGTTCCTCAGCACAGTCTTAGGACTCTCACTTGCCTTGCTCTCTACAGATGAGTTTATATTTATTTCTATTTTCACTCTATTCTACATCATCTTGAAGCTTCTTGCTATTCTGTTTTCTTTATGTTTTTCTCCTCTTTTAAATGAAGTTCTAACATACTTAAAGAAAAAATTTAATGTCATATAAAAAGTTACAACTTTCTAAATTTTTTTCAGTTCTTACAGTTTTTTCTTATTTGTTTTTCTTGTTTGCATTGATGGAAATGTACACATATTCAGAAAAACAATGGCTTCTTTTTGTGTTACCGTTAAAAAGAATATTTTGTATTTTCTTACTTTACTAAACATTTATCTAAGTCCTAAGAGTTTCCAAAAAAGATATATATTCTGTATCCAAACATGTTTCCTTGAGGACAAAGTCCATAAAAATGAGATTATGTTGAGAATCATTTCCGATAGAGAGAATCCAAGATGGCGGCATAGGTAAATGCCTACACTGTTGCCTCGCACAACAATTTCAAAACTACAACTAAAAGACAGAACAGACATCATCCAGAACCATAGGAAAGCTGGCTGAGTGGAAGTTCTACAGCTAGAGGGAAAGAGAGGGGCTCACAGAGACCCAGAGGAGCTGCAAAAAGCTGAGGTGCATGGAGAGAGCGGGTGCCAGAATACCTGGCTGGTTTTCTCTGGCAGGAGAGAAATGGAGACTCTCAAAGGCACTGAACCCCTTATCTTACTACACTATACCCCAGATCCAGCCAAAACTCATATAGGGGGAGTTTGGACTGTGAAAAGGGAGAGGTGCATGGAAATTTAGGGGAGTCGCAAAAGATCAGAGGTTTGGTGGCGTGCACGGCACTGCACCACAGAGGACAAATTGCTGATTGTGCCTCTGGCTTTCGCGAGTGGGCGGGAGATAGACCCTCCCAACTGTGCCACTTCTGCCTCCACTAAGCCCCTATTTTTGGTGAAACCCTGGGGACCTAGACTCGTGTGATCCTGGAGCACAGGGGAGCAGGAAAGGCAGCGGTCTAGAGGCACTGTGCGCGCACAAGGACCACTCCAGTCACGTGAGACTCAGGGGCTGTGGAGGGCGGGGCCGGCTGGAAGGCAAGGCGGTCCCTTAAGCCCTGAGGCAATGCCCATCCCAAGCTCAACAGAGGCTTCTTCGGTTGTGCAAGTCTGGTATCATAAGGCTTAATCCAACACAAGTTCTCCCAGCATAGTGAAAATGCCAAGACAAGGGAAGGGATCACCAACAAAAGAAATGGAGGAAAACAAATGATTGGATATAGAGTTCAAAACCACGCTTATAAGGTTCTTCAAGAATATGCTAGAAAAGTTGGATAAAATTATCGCGAGCCAAGAGGAGATGAAAAAGAACCAACAAGAGACACTGACTGAAATAAAAAATATTATACAGAGTCCTAACAACAGACTGGAGGAAGGCAAGAATCAAGTCAAAAATTTGAAATATAAAGAATCAGAAAACATTCAACTGGAAAAGCAAGAAGAGGAAAGAATCCAAAAATGTGAAGATAATGTAAGGAGCCTCTGGGACAGCTTCAAGCGTATCAACATCAGAATTGTGGGGGTGCCAGAAGAAGAGAGAGAACAAGATACTGAAAACCTATTTAAAGAAATAATGACTGAAAACTTCCCACATCTGGCAAAAGAAATGGACTTACAAGTCCAGGAAGCACACAGAAACCCATATAAAAGGAATCCAAAGAGGACCACACCAAGACACATCATAATTAAAATGCCAAGAGCAAAAGACAAAGAGAGAATATTAAAAGCAGCAAGAGAAAAACAGTTTATTACCTACAAGAGAGCACCCATACAACTGTCAGCTGATTTCTCAACAGAAACGATGCAGGCCAGATGGGAGTGGGAAGAAATATTCAATGTGATGAATAGCAAGAACCTACAACCAAGAATAATCTACCCAGCAAAGCTATCATTCAGAATTGAAGGGCAGATAAAGAGCTTCACAGAGAAGAAAAAGCTAAAGGAGTTCATCAACTCTAAACCAGTATTATATGAAATGCTGAAAGGTATTCTTTTAGAAGAGGAAGAAGAAAAAGGTAAAAGCCAAAAAATTATGAACAACAAATACATGTCTATCAACAAGTGAATCTAAGAATTAAGTGAATTAAAAACTTAATCAACAGAATAAACTGGTGAATATAATAGAATCAGGAGCACAGAAAGGGAATGGACTTATAATTCTCAGGGGGAAAGGGGTAAGGGTTGTACAGGGAGAGGCTGGACAAAAATCATACACCTATGGATGAGGTCAATGGGAGGGAGGTAAGGGCAGAGGGAAGGGTGGGAGCTGGGTGGAGGGGTGCTATTGAGGGGAAAAAAGAGAAACAAATGTAATAATCTGAGTAATAAATATTTAATTTTTAAAAAAAGATACAAAACACTATATATGCCATATGATAGATTATTAAAGAAAAGTCTTGATATGGTTCTCTACTTTTTTTAATGCTGTGACCTTTTGGTGCAGTTCCTCATGTTGTGGTGACCCCCAATCTTAGGGTTGTTTTCGTTGCTACTTCATAACTGTGGTTTTGCTACTGTTAATGAATCATGGTGTGGATGTCTGTTTTCCGATGGTCTTAGGTGACCTTGCTAGCAGTTTTCAACTGTGGGTCGAGACCCACAAGTTGAGAACTGCTGCTGTAGAGCCTGGGACCATCGGAAGACACGGATGTTTACGTTGTGATTCATAGCGGTGGCGGGATTACAGTTGTGAGGTAGCAATGAAAGTAATTTTGGGATTGGGGGTCACCACAACATGGGGAACTGTATTGGAGGGTCACAGCATTGGAAAAGGTTGAGAACCACTGTTAAATGAAAGAAGCCAGTCGCAAAGACTACTTCTCATAGGATTCCACTTTATATAGAATGACTTCAAAAGGTAATTTTATAGAAATAGAAGAAAAATCATTGGTTACAGTGGCTGGGGGTAGGAGCAGGTGTTGACTGCAGACAGATATGAGGGAATCTGGGGTTATGGCAATGTTCTGTATCTATATTTTGATGATGACTGCTGAGCTCTACAAATCAACTAAAAATTATTAAATTGTACATTTACAATGGGAAAAAAAAGAATCATTTCCACTTCTGGTTTAACTCATTCAATCACTTCCTTTTGCTCAGAGTAAAGGTCTGAGTTTCCGTGGGTCCGGGTACCCCTATGAATCTGGGTCACCAGTGTCTCGCCCTAAACTGGGGTTCAATGCAGTTGGAAGTGGACTTCACTGCAGTTGGGAGGTTCTTTCTCCCTACCACTAGAGAAACCCAGTGGCATAATCAGTAGTCAGCCCTCTGTGCACACCTCCAGACCTCTGCCTTTCTGGCTCCCCTGAGTTTCCGCGCACTCCGGGGACCCCTATGAGTCTGGGTCCCCAGGGTCTGGCCCAAAACTTGGGTTCAGTGCAGTCGGAAAAGGATTTCAGCACAGTTGGGAAACTCTGTCTTCCTCCTGCTAGAGAAAGCCAAGGGCACCATCAGTGTGCACCCTTGTGAGCCTCCAGACCTCTGCCTTTTTGCAGCTCCCTTAAGTTTTTATCCACTCCCCCTTTACACGACAGTCCAGACTCCCCCCTTATGAGTCTCACCCGGAACTGGGGTTCAGTACAGTCGGATCTAGGGTTCAGTGCAGTCAGGAGTTTCAGTCTCTTTTCTGCTACAGGAAACCAGCTAGGCACTCGGCCGTCTGTCCTCTCCACGTGTGTGTCTCCATACCTCAGCTTTTTGCAGCTCTTCTGAGTCTCTGTGATCCCCTCTCTTTCTTCTAGTTGTAGAATTTCCACTCAGTCCACTTTCTTGTGGTTCTGGACGAAGTCCATTCTATGTTTAAGTTGTAGTTTTGAAATTGTGTGAAGCAGCAATTTAGGTGTTCACTTATTCTGCCATCTTGGTTTCTCCATCTTGCTCATTCTTGAAGCTTCTTGCTATTCTGTTTTCTTTATATTTTTCTCCTCTTTTAAATGAAGTTCTAACATACTTGAAGAAAAAAATTTATTTTAATGTCATATAAAAAGTTACAACTTTCTAAATTTTTTCAGTTCTTACACTTTTTTTCTTGTTTGTTTTTCTTGTTTTCATTGCTGAAAACGTACACATATTCAGAAAAATTTAGGCTATTTTTTGTGTTACCACTAAAAAGAATAGTTTGTATTTTCTTATTTTACTAAACTTTTACTTAACCTAAGAGTTTTCAAAAAAAGATATATTCTGTATCCAAACATGTTTTCTTGAAGACAAAGTCCATAAAAATGTGGTCATATTAAGAATCATTTCCACTTCTGGTCTAACTCATTCAATCACTTCCTTTTGCTCAGAATAAAGGTCTGAGTGGTCCACTGGCCAACTAGGAGCCAGGCTCCAGCTGGCAAGACCAGATATAACTGCAAAAAAGAGTGGCACCTGTGAGCTCACTAGAGCCACATCTCAGATGTTCCTTCCAGGAGTTGCTAACCAGCAAGGTCTGGAGAAGACGAAAGAGCTGTGTACACAAGTTCTTTCACCTGCAGGGTGAGTCCACCCTGCCTGAGCCCAACTCCTGCCCAGCCTCACCTGTGATTCTCTCTAAGCCGCTCCAGGGCCAAGAATCAGGCCCCAGATTGCTCCTCGAGCTCTATTTGATATTTCTGTGCCGGCTATTGCAACAGTACTATCTCCTCCATTACTTTCCACTCCTGAGGCCAGAGGGAAGGAGAGGATGCAGACATGACATGAAGGGGGTGAGGATTGGAGAAGGGGTTCAGTCTTGGGTCTTTGCACACAAGGCCACCCTCCTTCTCCCTAATTACATCCAGGCCTATCCTGTGCTCAGGGCTTGAGATGGACATCAAGCCCTTCCTCCAGGAGGTTATCTTTGATGTAATCCCCCACTCCCAGCCACCAACTGGAGGATTCTCCCACTTCTGCATCAAACTCTCCCAAAAATGTAAGATGCAGGGGATGGAGCCCAGAAGTGTGCTGGACAGGGCATCACAGATAGTCACTCCCCTATCCAAGGAGGGACTCAGCTGATCACCTTCTTCTTTTTTATTCTAGGATGATCTGATTCCCCTGGAAGGCAGACAGCAAAGTCCATCAGAAAGAGACTTCTGGCTAGGACTAGCCCCTATGCCCACACTTTTCATGGTGCACAACTGCCAGGTCCCAGGTGGGATACAGGGAGAGACAGAACTAGAACTCAGGTCAGGCTCTGGGTTCCAGAGGAGGGAGGACATGGAACACTATGATGGCTAAGATGCCCCAGGTCCCAGAGGAGGCTATGCTAAGAATTCAGGCTTAGTGCAGGGACTCTCTGCCCCTAAAGGCCAATTCTGGTCACCCCAGGTTAGGCCCAAGTTAGACCAACTCCAGATAATCTTCCATACTATTGTCAAACATCTATTAGGTCAATCAAAATTTGCCAAGGAAGGGAACACACTGTGTAAATATGGGGGTGGGATGAGAACTTGCTCTCAGGTTACCCACAGATTCTTCCTGGAAAACCTCTAATCCTCAGCCTTCTGGCACAACCTCCTTCCACCTGTTCCCATGTGGAGCAGGACCCTTAAGGAGTACCCTCAATTTTGCCTTCTCTCACTCTTCAGGACCATTAGGGCTTCACTTCAATTGTGCCTTCCCTCACTCGCCATGACTCTTCATAATCAACCCCAGGACCTCCTTTGGGCAAAGCATAGGCTCAGTGGTTCCAGGCTAGCCCCAAACCCATAACCTTCCTGCATCCTCCTCTTCCAAGCTCTTTCCCTTGGTCACTTCTAATGGAGGGTTTCAGGAAACAGGAAGCTGAGCTTGTAGAGGAATGCCTCCCTCTCTTAACTTGGAGGCCTCCAGCTGAGAACACAGAGTCCTCTCTCCTCTGACCCTGGAGTGCCCCCCCCCCCAGACAGGCTCACTCTCCTTCTGTAGCCTCTTCTTGGATTCTCAGATGTTCAGTATCAGAGTTCAAACCTGAGGACTGTTCCCCCTTGAGTGGTGGACAGGGTTATTGAATGCATTCTCAACTGATCCCATATCCCCCACCATACTTGACACCTTACCCTGGACATCTGACCCAAGTCAGCTGGTACCAATGCCACCTGGACTTCAGCATGCTCTGATTCTGCATGACTCCTAGGTGCAATGCTCACTCAATGTGTGTGACCTTGGGTCTGGGTCTGGCCTCCCTGACCCATTCTCACCTTGCAAAGTGGGTGACCTCCTACTAGCTCACCCACTTAGATTCTCCTGAAGACCCAGTGTCATTTCTGTCATCATTGTTCTTGCCCTTAGCCTTCCAGCTGGTACAGGGCAGGGCCCTCTGCCCTGTCCTTTTCTGCCCTGAACTCATGATCACACTATGAGGCCTGCAGCATGGGACAGTCATGCCTCCATGTCACTTGCCAGGAGATAGAGGCCAACAGAGGGACAATTATGTTCTTAGACTGTACTAGCCCTGCTGAGTGCAATCATCTACAGACACCTAAATCCCTCTGTCATCTCTGGTGATTTTAGTATCTACTTCACTGGTACCTCCTTCATTCTTTCTTAGTCCTAACTCTGAGTTCATTACCATATAATGACCTTCCAACACTACACATTGTAAGTCCTTAGACCTTTTGTGTAGTATTCACTGTAGAGCAGCATGATGGAAATAAAAGAGCAATGTGATGGGGGCTGAGATTGTGCTTATAGGAGAGTGAACTCAAATGCCCTAAACCTCAAGGGAAGCACAAACAATTGTAGTTTCCTGGCCAACACAAATGATGCTTGAGAGAGAACCATTCAATGGTGTCTGGGACAATGAACTAAACAGACAGGAAGACGGCTCCATTTCAGGTCATGTGACCCATTTAGCATTTGGAAGTAAACACAGTGTGCACTGCCCATGTATAGGTAAGGGCCAGGTAAACAGGAATACCTGCTGCCTATGGTTTGTTACAGGAGGAGGACACACTGCAGTAAAAACAGTGAAGTAAAAATAGGCACCACAATGAAAGTTTAATTCATGGTATGGGGTCCAGAGAGGCCAGAGGCTGAGTGCTTTGTCTTCCCTTCTGTGAAGAATAAGGCTTACACTTTCTCCTTCAGATCTGGAGCCACCTAGAGCACTTTGAACCAGAGCCCAAACTGAGGGCCCACCTGGAATGTTTACATTTTGCTGGTCATCTATGCATATTCCCAAAGCAGCCTCAACTATTTACCTTGATCCCAGAAACTTTCATATCATCCTACACACAACATTTCCTCATCACCCATTTGTCTCTTTCTCCACTTTACCTTTTGTTCAGAGCACGCAGCACATCCTGCATTCACGTTAAGTATGGTTAAGCATGTGCTGGTTGGTTTGATTCTTTCATGCAAACCTGCCATCAGGACATGCTCTTTGATTGAGCACTGTGCTTCTAGTGTCAGGAGGTGCTCAATACATACCTGATAAAGGATCCAGTGAATGAATTCCCCTTAACCAATCTACTAATCTGATGAGATCCCAGTCAAAATTCCAAGAGAATTTGATCAAATGATTCAAAATGCATACATACTAAATCTAAAAGGTGTATTTTTAAACAAATTTTATTTGCAGGAAATGATTCAAAACGAATTGAATAAATTTTCAGAGGTACCTATACAACAATAATCATCAAGAATTATTCATAGCCGAGACTGGTTTGGCTCAGTGAACAGAGCATCGGCCTGAGGACAGAAGGGTCCCAGGTTGGATTCCGGTCGGGGGCATGTACCTTGGTTGCGGGCACATCTCCAGTGTGGGGCGTGCAGGAAGCAGCTGATTGATGTCTCTCTCTCATCAATGTTTCTGACTTTCTGTCTCTCTCCCTTCCTCTCTGTAAAAAATCAATAAAATATATTAAAAAAAGAATTATTCATAGAGTAGAAACAAAATAATTTTATGTACATTAACTATGACCAAATAATATAATTTATGACAATGCAGGGGAAAAAACTCTAGAAGAAATTATCCTTCGGAAATAATTTTACTATTACTAATTATTTTAATAAACATAAATGAAATGACATAACTATGGGGAAGAGTATATTTACATGTATTATGGGGATATCTGAAAAGATAAATATAATATAGGTATAGCTGTTTCTTATTTAGTCTATAAAATTGATAATGTTCAGAATAAATCTCACAGCTGCAGCCAATCATGCAATGTCCTCCTTTGATGAGTTTTCCCTGGCCATCTAGGACTGTGCTTAGGCTTATAGGACTGGATATAACTACAGGACAGAGTGGCACCTGTGAGCTCCCAGTTCTCAGGTGTCCCTCCTAGTATCAGGAGCCCCAAGAATTGCTACGCAGCAAGGTCTGTGAGGGGGATCTGGGAGCCATGGACACATTCTCTGGACTAACAAATAGAGTCCACCCCTGCCCGTGTCCAAATCCTGCCTGACCTCACCTCTCATTCTCACTGAGATGCTCCAGGGCCAACCAGGCATGCAATAGCTCCTCAGGCTATATTTTGTATTTCTGGAAGCCTCCTACAGTACCACTATCTCCTCCAGTATTTTGTTCACCTAAAGTCAGAGGGAAGGAAAGGATGCAGATACTCCCTGAATGAGGGTTAAGAGTGAAGCAGGAGCCCAGTTAGGGGCCTTTGTACAAAGAGACATCCTCTTTCCCCCTAATTCCATGCAGGCCCTTCCTGTGCTTAGAGATAAGTATCAACAGCCCTTCTACCAGGGGGTCATCCTTGTTGCCACTTCCATTCCCCCAGTAATCAACTGGAGGGTTTCCTACTCCTGTTATCAAACTTTCCCAATAAATGGAAGATGCAGGGGAAGGAGCCCAGAGATATGCTGGCCAGGTTGTCTATAAATGTCACTCCCCTCTACTGACCCTCTGGAAGTGCACAGCTGCTAATGTGTTCTTTTTTTTCTATATTGATCTGACCACCCTAAAAGGCAGATATCCAAGGTCCATGAGAAAGGAACCCCTGGCTAGGACTATACCCCTGTGTCCACCCTTGTCATGATGCATTTCCACCAGGTCCCAGGAGGGGATGGGAAACAGGAAAAGACAGGACTTGGATCAAGGTCAGGCTCTGGGCTCCAAAGGAGTGGGAATATGGATGGCTATGATGGGCTAGTTGTCCTAGCTCTAAGGGGAGAACTCAGGTCTCAGAATAGGGGCTCTCTGTCCCCAAAAGTCAATCCTGGTCACCCCATGTTGAGTCCCAGTTAACCCACTTCCAGTTCATTCTCCATCCTGGCATCCACCCTGTACAGAAGAGTCAGGTATTTTATGAGGAAGGGAACACACTGGTCAAATAGGGTGAGTGTGGGATGAGCCCATGCTCTCAGGTGCCCCCAAACTCTCCTTAGCCTCCTGGCCACCCCAAGGTTCCCATGTGGATCAGCCCAGGTCCCTTAGGTCCTCAATTCAATTGCCTCATTCTCACTCTCTGGGAACTCCTCCTAATTACCTCCCAGGGCCATCTTTGAGCAAATCACTGCATCAGTGATTCCGGGGCAGACCATGCCCATGTGCATCCTACATTCAACTCCCCCAGGTCCTCCTTTGTGGTCACTTCCAAGAGAGGAAGTGGGGCTGGGGGCAGAAAGCCTCTCTCTCTTGACTTGGAGGCCTCTAGTTGGGAGGACAGAACCTCCACTCCTCTGTCCCTGGAGGGCCACCCACACAGGCTCACTCACCTTCTTGTACAGCCCCTTTTTGGCTCCTCTGAAGTAGAGCATCATAGTGGCAAACTTGGAGGGCTGCTTCTGTGAGGGTAGAAAGCAGTGTCATTGAGTTCATGCTCACCTCATTCCATTTCGCCCACCACCCCTGACTTCACATCCAGGACACATGCCCCAAGTCAGCTGGTACCTGTGCCACCCTGACTCCAGCATACTCTGATTCTGCATGCCTCCCAGCTACAACGCTCACTCAGTGTGAGTGACCTTATGCCTTGGCCCAGCCTTCCTGACCCATTCCCTCCTCTGGAAATAGGAAGACCTCCACCTAGCTCACAGGTTCTCCTGTGGATTCAGTGTCCTTACTGTTGTCATTGTTCTCACTCACAGGTATTCAGGGACACAGGTTAGGGAGCGCTGCAAAGTCCTGTCTTCCCCTAAACTCATGACCACCCTGAGAGGCCAGCAGCATGGGATGTTCATCCCTCCATGTCAATCATGAGGAGACTGACTGTCAGCCAGCGTAATAGCGTAATAGGGGCACAGTGAAATATCTCAGAGAGCACACCCTTCTGTGTTTGGTCCAGCCAGTGGGACTTGAGGCCAAGCTGCGCTTCCAAACAGATCCATCTTCCTGGATGGTAACCGGGATTGAGAGGGTGAACATTTTCAGAGAATCTTTAAGTGACAAAGTACTTGTGCAGTTCCTCCATCCCTCACGCAGACCTCCACGCTGGCTGTACCTTGATGAACTGTTCTACTCAGTGAGTTGTCTTCTTTATACAGTTTTTTTAGTGTACTGTATCTGCATGCCTCCTGAGGAGAGGGAAAGAGGAAAGACATGTTTAGGAAATATGGGGGAGACAGGTTAGTGGCAAATTCCTTTTCACAATCTAATATTTCAAACTGCCTTGGTGAGGTTTTGAGAATCACGTTTCAAATTGCTTTGGTGAGGTTTTCTCAGGGTTCCTCTGAGGAGGACGGTTTCCGAGGGAGTGGGGTAGGGCTCTCATTTGGGTCCTGTGGGGTAGCTACAACCACAGAACCCATATGAGACACTTGCATCTCCATTCCTATTTCTATGGAACAGTTCTGTTTTGACCAGTTTGGGTTTCAACTTGGCATAATATTCTGGTGCTGGAAGCACTTGAATATTTCCTATTTGGCTCAATGCTGTCTTTGACATTGAAGGAAACTTACTCCTGAAGTAGAGGTAGTGGCCCGAAGTCTGGGGAGCCTTAAGGACCCCGCCTACCAGCCCATTCCCTATCCCTAGGGTTGGCAGCCTCTTGGGAGGTGAGGGAACATTGGAACACTTGCCCATATCTGGTCTCTGATTTGAGAGGTCTATCCACCTGGAAACTTTCCTCTATGTTTGCTTCAGATGATGGATAGACATGCTCTGCAGAGCGTCCAGGATAGCATGCAGGAAGGAGAAGTTCCTTAGGATTCTGCACTCCTGGGGAAGAGGAGACATGGACTGTGTGGTGGGAGCTTCAGCTGCAGCTGCAATTTCAATCTACCTTGATTGACACACACTCCTGGTAGGACAGATGCTCAGGGTGGGTGCGTTTAGCATGCAAGGACCAACTGTCAGAGCAAGGAGGATCGCAACTCAACCAAGGAAAGAGCCAGGTAGGAAGTGAGCCTCCCATCACACCATCACAGGGACCTGGAGTCAAGGATCTAGAGGCTGTGCTTGGCCTCCCATCTCAGATCTCAGTCCTGAGAGCTGACCAAGCAGTAGTGGAATTTTTCAAGGCTCCACATAGGGATGCTGCTGGGCCTCCCCTAACATACCTTGGCCACCTTGATTCAGTGCTCCATCAGTTTGGCCCATGCTTGGGTGTCCAAAGTAGGTGGTAATCTCACAGATGGCCACATGATTGAACTATTGGATAGTGGCCTGGACGATGGATGCCATGTGCTCCTTGCCAGGCCTGACCCTCAGGCACCAGACAGAGCCTAGGCACTGGTGAGGCAGCTCCTGGGGAGAAAGAAGAGTGTCACCCAGCCCTGCCACACCCCAGCTCAGGATCTCTAGGCCCCTGACGGGGTCACTGATCAAGACTGAAACTCAGGAAGCTGAGGTTGTGCCTGAACTTGAAATCTATGTGATTCATTCTCTGTCCACTGAGGGCACGCAGCACTGGATGACCCAGGGCCCAAGACTGATGGGGAAGTGTTAGGAGTATTTTTCTCCAGCCCATCCTCACAAGCACTTAGCTACAGGGAGTGCCTCAAGTCTCCTTACCTCAAGGGGACATTTTCCAGCATCTGATATCCCTCTGGTCTTAGGCAACCTCTATGAAAGGGTCGTGACCCACAAGTTGGGAACCGCTGTCAGTGGTCGCCTAAGACCATCAGAAAACACATATTTACATTACAATTCATAACAGTAGCAAAATTACAGTTATGAAGTAGCAATGAAAATAATGTTATGGTTGGGGGTCACCACAACATGAGGAACTGTATTAAAGGTTCGCGGTATTAGGAAAGTTGAGAACCACTGCTCTAGGGAGTGGTTCTGAGTCTGGGTTCTAGGCACTGCCAGGTTGTCTCAGGTTTGTGGGTGTAGAGAGCTCCAAGGCCAAGTATCACCTGAGTCCAGCCCTGGATGTTGTCTGTGGCCTGATGCACTTTCCCCAGTTCAAGGGAGGTGGAGTAGTTGAACCCGTTGACGAGCCCTTCGATGATGTCCTGGTTGGAGCTCTACAAAGACAGAGCCTGGTACTGGGCCAATAGGCTTCATGAACCTTCCACCCCCATCTGTAGATCTACCCTATGGCAGCCCTGGCAAACTGAGACAGTTTATTAGGACACAGTGAGGATGCTCTAGCAGTCCTGCTAAGCTAACAGCAGAGGTGCATCATATCAAGGTCACCAACCCTGAAAGGCTGTACCCCTGAAGAAGACTGCGTCCTTTATGGGATGATATGAAGGTGAGTAGGCCACAGCTCCTCTGACCTCGAGGGCCCATGATAGTGTGCCCTGCCCTGTGAAATGACAAGTTACAGGGAAAAGCATTCAATACTTTGCTTCTTCCCATTGTTTTGACAAACCACCCAGTCAAGTGTGATGATGAGTGAGGCTTGGAGAAGGTCTGCAAGGACAGTGGAGCTGACTGCTCCACAGGTCACCTGGGGTGGGTAATTACAACCACAGAATAGCAAATGCACATATGCTCCTGGCATACTGTGAGTTAAACAACATATTTTTCCCTTTAAGATTCCCACAAATGTGTAAGGAGTGTCTTTCCATTCTCTCTTGTGGCTGGTGGGAAGTTGAGGTGCAAATTGCTTTGTCATGGGACTGTGGCCATGCTAATGTGATAGCCCTGGGAGGGCCCCAGGAGAGTTTGCAGATTGAGGTCTGGATTCACAACCCTCCCTGGTCATCTTGAGGTCCTGGGTGTGGAGTCCACCCTGGGCCAGTTCTCACCTCAGATGGATATTGGATGGTGTCATCAGCCTGGTTCACCTACACCCTGACCTGTTAGGTGGTATAGCTGGGCCCATGGGGCACCACCTCCATGAAGTCCTCCTTAGAAGTCTGTGAAGACAGAGTGGGTACTGAGCCAGGAGGTGTCAGGAACCTTCACCACATTTGTGGCCCTGTGTAATGGCAGACCTAGCAAACTCATAGTCTATTAGGACACAGGGGGTGGGGGTGGGGGGGAATGTTCCCAGCAGCCCTGCTGAATCAGCAAGAATTGATTCACGTCAAGGTCTGACAACAGTGAAAGCCTGAATCACAGAGGAAAACAACATCCTTGGTGGGATGATACAGAGATGAGATGATATGCAATGGTTGGCCATGTTCTGTGGGATGGCGGATTACAGAGAAAGTATCCAATACTTCAATCCCTTCCCCATTTTTGAAATATACAGCACTATCAAGTGGCATGATGGGTAAGGTTTGAAGAAAGTCTACAAGGACAGTTGAGCTGGGACTGCTCCACAGGATACTTGGGGCAGGGAGTTTGAAATGAGAAAAATGCACAGATAAGAAAAATGTTTTCTCTATGACCCCAACAAACATCCAAAGGTGGTTTTTCTCCCTTATCAGGAACCTGGTCAGGAGGGTTGAAGGAACAGATTCCTTTGGGAGTCTTTTGGTGAGAACTTTGATGCCACAGATTTGAGTCTGAGTTCTGGTCCCACCCCAGTCATCTCAGGCTCCCAACCTGTCCAATGAGTATGATGCTAGACACCATTTTCATAGGAAGTCATCAGGTGTAAATGAGAAAGGCCCCTAACACCTGTGGGCTGATGTCACATGAATCTGATGAACAAACATAGAGATGAAAGAGTGACAAGCATGAGTGGAACACAGCATAGAACACTAGACAAAACAGGCCTAGGGTCCAGCGTATGATCTCAGGGAAGTCACTACTCATTGGGCCTCATTTTCATTTCTGCACCTTTAAAGGTTTCAAATGACAGGAAATTCAGATATTGTCCCTCACTGGCCTAAAACCTCACAGTGGTCTCTTGTTTTGCTTTGCATTGGTCCATGTGCCTCATGTGGGTTCAAGTGTTAGTGGCCTTCACCAGTGGCTCCAAGTGAGCTCAGCCTCCTGGTGAAAACATTCTTATGTGTCTGCTGAGTGCTCACTATCTGGCTTCTGAAAAACGTACAGCCCAAGTGATGGCATGTCAGGCCCCATCATTTTCTCAGTCTCATTCTTGATGTATCTTTCTTCCACTTGATTTCACTTTCTCTCTGTGTCTGTGTCTCTGTCTGTCTGTCATATCTCTGTAACAAAGAGAACAAGTACCCCTGTTTTGACCTGCCCTATGTAGTAGAGGCCCCATAGGAGAGAACTGAGGGAGTGCCCAGGCCAACAGGCAGGAACTCAGGCTCTCAGTCCAAATTGCATCCTGACAAAAACCAGATGAGTGACCTTGGGAGAAAATATGTCCTCAGTTGAGCCTCAGTTGAAACATATTTCCTGTTTTACCCACACCTGAGGCAGAGGCACCCAACCCAACCACATCCAGATGCCTACTCCACAGTTCTTGTATGGTGTTAATATTTATATTTTAGGGGTGCAAAGTTTGAGACCAATGATATTTGTGCCTCAGTTTCCCCATTAGACACTCAGCAATGATTAAAAAAAAACCTATGCCCCGAGGTTATGGAAGTGTTAAAAAGTTAACATTTAAAAAATGGAGGGAACACCTGGCATATCACAAGGGGGTGTCTACATGTTCTAAATCCATTTAAACACCTCCTTCCAGTGTCTTTAAGTGCCTGAGGGTGGAGACTAGCAACAAATCAATGTTAGGAAGCACTCCAGAATAGAATGAATAGTAGAATGAATGCCACTCTGGGAAGCCTTGCCTGTCTATAGGGATTTATTCATGGATTCTCAGGATCCTATGGACTTCTGGAGAAAGATGGAACTTCCTGTGTGGGGATGAGGGTAGCCATCATGCTCAGCCAAGCCTTCTCCAGGGAAAGGCAGGAGCACTGAACTGAGGACAGAACCTGCCCCTGCACTTAGCCTGGAAGCCAAGAAGGGGAGCAGACACTGCTCAGGAGGATCAGGTGGAACAGGCAGAGGCCAGGAGGTCACTCTCAGGTTCCATTTCACTGGCTTCTCCTAATGCATGGAAGGCCCTGGCTGAGATATTTGAATAGCTTCTTTGGATGCTAGAAATTTAACTTTTGTATAAAAGTATTGAAACCAGCCGAGTGAAAGCTGCAGGGCTGTCTGTGGGGCCAGGACGAGGACTTCACACTCAGAGCAGCTGGAGGTGTGTTCCTGGCTCCCAGACCTGGATGGGTATGTGGTGCTGGGAACCTGCAGCCCTGCAGGGGCAACCTCAGCCTCCAAGAAAGGAGCCAACAGGGGCAATGGGCAGGAGCTGCCCGCCCTCCCCTCCTCCACCTAACACCACCTGCTCCCACTCTGGGGGGATTCTGACATGGGCTGGGACCAAGCGCAGACACCTTGAGGGCACTGTGCTTGGGAAGTGATCCCATCACAGGAGGCCAAATATGGAAGATCCCACTTTCATGACATTCCTGTTTCTTCATATTCACAGGCAAGGGAAGTAGAAGGTGGCTGCCAGAGAATGGGAAGGAGGAGGCTGGGGAGTTAGTGTTTCCATTTTGCAAGATGAGGATGGTTGCACAGCAGTGAGAATATATGTCACCCAGTGAACTGTAGATGTAAAAATAACTCAGGTGGTCAATTTTGTGTGAAGTATATTTCACCTCGATTACTTTTATTGAAACTGATGGTCTGGGGCTGCCCAGAAGCTGAATTACACTGACACCCATCTGGAAGGATATGTCCTGGACATCCCGGGGGCTGGAGCTGGGTAGCAGGTTCTCAACCATTGCAGCAAAAGGCATGGGAATTTCCCTTAGGTGGCCCCAGGGCCCTGGGCTGGGTTTCATGAGCCTGGGCCTGCACCTAAGCACAGGGCAGAGGGTGGAAGTCCATGAAGGGCCTGGTCAGATATGGAGTGCTAGAATTGGAGCTGGAGGAAATGCAAACCCCACACTCACAATTGCAGGACTCGTGCCTCCAAGAAAAACAGATGTAGCCCCAGCTCTCAGGACAAAGTGCCTTCTCCCTGGTAGTTTCATGGATGGTGATGCTGGGCTCCTAGCTGAGGCCTTTGGGGAAAGGCCCAGTAACTGTTTCCTCTCCTGGGGTCCTACTCCACTTGCTGACCTTCAGGGACTTTGGATCAGGGATAGGTCAGGCTGTGGGACAGACACCCAGTCAGACTATTGAAATGACAATTCAGGGGCCACTTATCTCCAGTTTCTTAGTCCATGGGCACTTGGTGCCCACACCCTCCTCAAATGCACATATACTTCACTCAACCCCAAATGGTGATTTCTGGAAAGAGACCCTAGCACTCAACCCACTTATCCTGATCCCATCCAGCCCTGTCCAGGAAGACATCTGAAGACAGCAGGAGAGTACATGTCCACTGTGATGGCACCAACACAATGACGGGTTCCCTTCACACCTACTGCAGCACCCATTCTCCTGGAGTTGCTGGCCCTCTGCTCTGTGGGCTGTGCAGCAGCAAGTGGCTGGGCTGCAGTGGCCTACAGAGCTCCCTGTGGCCTCTCAGAGCTGAGGACATCTGTAGCCACAGCCACAAGAAACCCAACCCTCAGTCCTACACCTGCAGGAACCTGAGTTCTACCCACAACTGGAATGATTTTGAAAGCATCTGCTTTCTTCCGAGACAATCATAGGAGACCACAGTCTCAGCCAAAACCCAGGTCTTGTGAAACCTAAATCAGAGGGACCGCTTACGCCATGCCCTGCTCCTGACTGTAGAAGCTGTCAGAAAGTCACAAATGTGTAGTGTCACTAAGCCAGTGGGGATATTACTCCACAGCAAGAAATGACTAAGCCAACATCCTTCATGAAATCAGGTCCCATCACCCTGTGGTGTCAACAGAAGTTGGGGGTGAGGGTAATTAAATCTTTGGAGTTAGCAATTATCATAATCCCTCCATTCTAAAATTGGAGGAAATTGGGTCTTGGAACTTGAATTACACAGAAACAGTGGGCATAGGGTCCTAAATTTTATGCAAAGCTGAGATCCTCAACATTCTCTTCCTGATAGCCATGAGCTGTCCCACACATAGCACCTGAGCTCAGGAAGCCCTGTGTCCCTGAAAGAGAAACAGAGAAAGGAGCAAGTTGAACTGTTCAAGGGTCTTTCCTGCTCAAACCTTTGTCCCACTTTCAACTGTCAGAGGTCACTGGGTCCCACTTGGGGGACCTCCTCCCATTCTGTCCTGCAAACACTAAACAGATGAGTGAATTTGCCTTAGAGAAATGAAAGGATGGTGTATGACCATCCAAGTAAGAACTGTGGGCTCTCTGAATTACCATGAGGTCCACAATATATACCACACTTTTCAAGCTATTAGACTATGGATACATATAACTATTATCACAGACCCACACCTACTAGCTCAATACTTCACATGATGTTAAGCTAATCCAAGTTTCTGGTGTTCCCTTTAAAAAAATCACCCCTTGGCCTGGTCACTTAATTAGAACCCACATTCATAAAGTTAAGTGCCCTCTGCCTCTGGAGATAGGGAAATCCCTGGGGATAAATTGTATATTACCTGACCTATAACCTTTAGAACCTGAGGTCTGGCTTTGTTTAGTTTTAGAATTCATGTAGCTGACATCTGATTTGAGCTTATTTTTCTTACTTAAAAAAGTGTTTTTTATGTTGTTGTTTGTCACCAATCACTAGCCAATAGTAAGATTTTCTGGTGTTTCTCAGTAATGCACCATATTGTTGTTCCTTCCTATCTTTTCAACACTTTTATCCATTTTTTCTGTCCTCACCCCTAGAAGCCGCTAATTTGTTCTCTGTATCCATGAGGGTGTTTTGTTTTTAATTTTACATAAAAGCTAGATTATATGCTATTTGTTTTTCTCTATCCAATTTAGTTCACTTAGCATCATGTCCTCAAAGACTATCTATGCTGTTGCAAATGTCAAAATTTTATTCTTTTTTATGACTGAACTAGACTCCTGGGAAGAGGGTCCCCTCAGCTTGACCTGCACTCTTTCCAATCTAGGAACCCTCATGACCTCTGGCTCCTAATCACTCACCTGTCTGCTGGCCTGATCTCCCTAACTGCTCTCCCCTGCCTGCCTAATCGCCTCTAATCTCCTCTGCCTTGGCCCCACTAACATGGCTTTGTCCGGAAGGACATCCAGAAGGTTGTCCAGAAGATGTTTGGTCTAATTAGCATATTACCTTTTTATTAGTATAGATACCACCTTATCCTAAAAATGCAGGTTGTTTCCACATGTTTCTATCATGGAAGGGGATCCCGCAGTAGCATCCTGGGTTCTGACAAGGGCGTATGTGCTTGTGCTTTATCTCAGCAAATTTGATTCCTAGAAGAAGGCTTTTGGATGTACCTTGAATATTCTATCGAATTTGCCAAATCCTCCTCCAAAAATGTTGAACCACTTTGAACTCCCACCAGCAACCATGTGTCTGCCCTTTGTCCCACTTTGACACCAATATCATTGATTTTTCCCTAGAAGCTTCCCTCCCATCAGCTGGGACTGCTTAAAGTATTTGAACCAACCTCATTGTTCAGCTGGGGACTTGATTTCCCAAGAGAGAATTATGGAAGAGGAAAAATAGTTTTCCTCTACCTTTCTGAGTGGGGGCCCTTGTAATGAAAGACAGATCACCAAGAAAGAAACAAAAGTTCATCAACATGTGTACCTCATGTATATATGGGAGATCCCAGGGGAAAATGAGTAACTCCCCAAGTTGTCTTAGAATGTATATTTAAATACCTTCTTCCTAGGGGAAAGGGACAGGAGTTGTAGCCTCTTAGAGGAGAGTAAATGATTTTTAGGAAAGATGAATGGGGGCGGGAGAAAATAGTTTGTAACAAAGTTTGAGTGTGATGTCAACTTCTACTCTCCTGTCCTCTGACAGGAGTCAGTCTTCTTTGCCTGATGACACCTATGACATTTAAGCTCCTTTTGGGGGTCTGATTTTAGGAGGCATCAGTGAAACCCTCTGCATGCATTTACTGTTTTTCAAGCATCTGCAGCTCAAAAACATCAATATAACAACACAGCATATGTTGGGGTGGCATGTTCTCTGACCTTCAGAATAAATCCAACAAAAGCTTGTTTCCTCTCGTAGATGATTTGCCACAGTAGCGTTATTCCCTGGAGATGGTATTCTGACCAGACCTTCCTGGCAGTGGTCATAATATACCCTGTGGTTGTAGAAAGGTGTGGGCCACATCACTAAATAAACCAAGGTCAGTTTTCTCATCTTGTGGAAAGGGAGATAAAGTTATGATAGTTATAAAATTCATGCATGGGAAAAGGGTCCCCTGAGGTCTGGGTTTGTGTCTCTGCTGCCCACTCCCCACCCCCCTCCTGCAGGACTTGGGGCTGCTGGGTGCTGGAACTGTGTGTTTGTGTCTCCCATATACCCCCCAGCAGCCCTAACACTGCCTGGCCACTATGGGCGTCACCATCTTTGTTGGGTTAATTTGCATATTACTATCATCTTCTTTATCCAGTTGTCTATTGGTGAACATTTAGGTTGCTTCCATATCTGTGCTATTAAGTAATGTTGCAATAAACACAGAGGTACATATATCCTTTTGAATTAGCATTTTATATTTCTTCATATAACCATAAGTGAAATTGCTCAGTCATATCATACTTCTATTTTTAGTATTTTAGTATTTTGAGGAACTGTTTTCCATAGTGGCTGCACCAATTTACAATCCTACCAATAGTGCACAAGGGTTCCCTTTTCTCCACTTCCTCACCAACACTTAATCACTTCTTGTCTTTTTTATAAGAGTCATTCTAACAGTGGGAGGTGATATTATTTGCTTCTGATTTACATTTCCCCTTTGATTAGTGACCTTGAGCATCTTCTATAATTTAATTTTAAATGCTACTGAATAAGCAGCACTATATATAAAAGTGAAGCCACTGCCATTCCTATTCCTCAAGGGTTAAAATTCTATTACACAAAATAATATCAATTATTTTACTTGTGAATACAAGACTTTTTTTATACCTTCTCTTTTAACTGCTACATTAGAAAGCTTTATCTTTCAACCAGCATACATTGGGAATATAAGAAATTCTAAGGTCAGATAGTATTCCAAGATTGGGAGATGAAGGATTGGACCTGGTGAAACAATCACCACCAAGCAAGCATGGCAAAGTGCCAGGAACTTGAAGCAATAAGGAATCTAAAGTCACCAATAAAAATTAAGACTGGGGGAAGTTTTCAGCTCCATTCACCTGTAAATACTTCATGACCTTGTATCACAGTAAAGGCCTCTTAAAGGAAACAAAAAAGCAGACGGACTGAACTCATCTGAACCAATGATTTGAAATGTAAAACTTTAACTTTGTGTTAAAGGGAAATAACTGTATGTTCACTTACCCTTTCCTTAGAGAGGCTAAGTGTGTTGTGTGATCACGCCCAGAGGTGTGATGGATGTCATTTGCATATGTAAGATCTTTATACTAGCACTAGCTCCTTGTGAACAGAGCTAAAATTAAAGACTTCATACACACATTGGTATGTGAGCTTTGTAAAATTCCCTTTGCTCATTCTACTCCCTCTCCTAGGACAACCACATCCCTCTTTCCTGCCAATAAACTCCCAGAATCCTTCAAGGTCTAGTTCCCCTTCTATAATACCTTCCTGAACCTGTAGTTAATCTCTCCCTCCTCTGTGCTTCCATAGCACAGAAGGCCCATAATTCCTACCTCTGCCATTGACACAGTTCTAACAGTATCCACTCCGTAGGGTGCTCTAGGATTCCATGAGATAATGCACATGGTTAGAGCTCCACAAATAAAGATATTGTTATTATATGCGCATAGGTTTCTTCACCAGCACCATGTAGTTCCCACAATACCTGGGAAAACTGCCTTGTGCCTAACAGATGCTTAATTCCATTCAATATACTTATTCTTTCAAACAGTTCACCTCCATATCTGAAACACATTAGAAAACTCTACTCCAAACACTTCACATACACAGACATGCCACAGCAGGACTATGAAATGTTTTGCCAAAATACCAGCAGGAAGGAGCTTAGAGATCAGAAGGCCTTTCAGGAGTTGTACTGTACACACATGTGCACACACAGCACACAGCGTCAGGGTGCCTCTGCCACACCCAGTGCCCTCTCACTGAACCTATCTCCTGCTTTCAGGTCTTTTGATGCCAGAAGAGGAAGTTCATGAAGATTCTTAGTGTGCAGGGACACAGGGGAACAAGTGTGGCTGGGAAGTAAATACTAAAGCAATGAAAATGTGAGGGAATTTGAAAAAAAAAATGGTGGTGGAATAACCAGACGTGTCCCGAGCCTTGTCCCTGAGCAGACAGAAAGAACAGCTGAGGATCACACTGGGAGTGTTTGTTGGTGAGTTAAGGGAAAGCTATACTCCAGGAGAAGATGGGGGACTGCTGGACGGAGCTCTTCTGACTGGGCAGCTCGGACGCAGAGACCGCACCATCTTGAAGGGGAAAGTGGATGTTATCAGAAGTCTGAAAATCTACAACTACAATACCCATCGAACAGCTGCGAAACCCAAAACACTGGTCCCCAATTGGCACAAACACCTGGATTCAGAGGAGCTCTATACTCCACAATGAAAGGTCGGGATAAGGTGAGGTCTCTAGTCCTGGTAGGACAGAGAAACGTGCACACTGTGGGAGCTGGAGGACCAGAGGAAGTGTGCACTTACAGAAATCCATGGCTGTTGGAGCTGATGTGACCCATGAATGTGGAAGGGGGTTCCAGAGCTGCTAACAAAGGGGATCTCTAAAAATCAACCAATTTTGATCTGACACAGAAGGACAGCTTGAGAGTTTTTAAAATGTGCTGGCTGCTTGGACGAGAGGAGGGGAAAGGGAACTGCGTACACTTGTGCGCAGCTCCAGAGTTCACGTACATGCACTTTTCTTTTTCAGATCCTTGCTTCTGATTGATAAGCCCAATACAAAGGATCACCCAGTTGAGGACACCCTGGGAGACTGCAGGGGAAAGATGTTCTTCTGGAGCCTGGGGATCAGAGTGGGGAGTGACCATCGGAAACCAGCTCTGGGGCAGCCACTCCCACACGCTGGTATTGAGTGCCAAATGGAAAGCCTCTCTGCTAGAGAGGACCTATAGTGTCAGAGGTCAATTCCGAAACACTGCCACCCAGGGGCTGACTTACAAATTGACTCTTTTGTAATCACAAAAGAATAAAGAGATTAAGACACATCGCCGGCTTAAAAACTAGCGGAACATGGGGAATTGTAATATTGTCCAAACTGGGAAACAGGGTGC
The DNA here is from genome assembly GCA_004026805.1 of Lasiurus borealis. Taxonomy (NCBI): domain Eukaryota; kingdom Metazoa; phylum Chordata; class Mammalia; order Chiroptera; family Vespertilionidae; genus Lasiurus; species Lasiurus borealis. Next base: position 95,826 of record PVJN01001649.1, read on the forward strand.
CAAACAGATCAATAGAGGAAGTGAATAATCTTTACTACTGCAAACTCTATTTTTTTATTTATTTTTTAATTTTTTCATCTTTTACTTAAAAAAACTAATTTTTTCCCTCACCTGATTTCACCTTTTTAATTATTACATTTTTATTTTCAATCAGTATTATTATTACTATTATTTTACCTTTGGAGGGGAAAAGGTATCATTTTATTTTCTCTTTATTTTACTTTGGCATTAGAGTTCTATATTCTAATTGTATCATTCCTTTAGCATCATTTTATTCTATCTCAAATTTACCTTTATGCCTTCACTCTCTTCCTAATTTTCCCCCTATTGTTGTCTTGTTTCTCTTACCCTCTTCCTACTTTTGATTTTTCCTATTCTTTCTTTTTACCTCCTGTTAAAATTTCACCCCACTTATATATCTAATTTCCAATCCCCTGCTCCAAGTCCATGGACACCTCTCTCTTTTCTGTCTTCACTATCCAAATAATTGTTTTTTTCTCTCTTTTTGTTGTTGTTTGCTTGAATGTTGATTATATTGATTTTTTGTACATTTTTGTGAGATTGTTTTGCTTATTTTTCTTACTTTGTTTTGTTTTGTTTTTTGTTTGCTTTGTTTTTTACTTCTGTTTTCCCTTGCCTTCCTTGATGTTAGTTGTTGTTTGTAGATTGCATTAATCTCCAGATACTTGTAGCTGGTGTTTGTTGTGATTATTGCTGTTCTATTGTAGTTTTCTCCCCATATATATATATATAATTTGTTCCCCTTCTCTTTCTTCCTCTCTTTCTTTTATCTCTTATTTTTTTCTTTTTCTTTATTTTCTCCCTTCTCCCCATTTCATTTTGATCTTCTTTCTTTTCTTTTATTCTCTTTCCCTTCTTCTTTTCTCTCTTCTTCTTTCTCTCCTATACCCTAATTTGTCTCTCTCTGGTGGTCATCTTTATTTGTGACTATTAATACTGTGAATACATTTCTGTTCAGTACACTGTGCGTTGCATCTGGTTGTATGGTTTTTGTGCCTTTAAATCAATACAGGAGAGAAAGAACTACATAACCAGAAACCTGGAGAAGAGAAGCCATGGGCAGACAAAGAAACAGCCTGCATATAAAAGAAAAGCAGGCATCACCAGAAAAGAAAGTAAGCGAAATGGATGCAAGCAACCTGCCAGAGAAAGAATTCAGAGAAATGGTCATAAGGTGGCTGAAAAGAATGGAAGACAAATTGGACAATATGAGTAAGAACCAAGAGGAAATGAAGAAGAACCAAAAAAAAAAAAATGAAAAATGACATCCCTGCTGTAAAGAACTCAATAGAAAGCATCAGAAGTAGACTAGAAGAAGCAGAGGACTGCATCAGTGAAATAGAAAACAAGGTAGGAAAAAATACTCTAGTACAGCAGCTTCTAGAAAAAAAATAAATTAAAAAGCAAGAGGAGAGCCTAAGGGAACTTTGGGATAACACAAAACAAAACAGCATCTGCATAATAGGAGTTCCAGAAAGAGTGGAAACTGAGCAAGGAATAGAAAGCCTGTTTGAAGAAATAATGACAGAAATCTTACCTGATATAAGGAAGAAAAAATCCATACAAATCCAAGAAGCTCACAGAGTTCCAAGCAAAATGAACCCCAAAAGACCAACACCAAAGCACATTATAATTAAATTGGCAAACACCAACGATAAAGTAAGAATCTTAAAAATGGCCATAGAGAGACAGAAAGTTACCTACAATGGAACCCCCTTCAGACTAGCGACTGATTTCTCAACAGAAACTCAACAGGCCAGAAGGGAATGGAATAAAATATACAAAGTATGCAAAGGAAGGGTCTGAACCCAAGAATACTGTACCCAGCAAAGCTATCAATCAAAATTGAAGGTGAAATCAGGAGCTTCACAGGCAAAAAAGGACTAAATGTATTTATTACCACCAAACCAGCAATTCAAGAAATGCTAAAGGGTCTGCTGGAAAGAAAGAAAGAGGTAAAGAAAGAGGAAAAGAGAGAAAGAAAGAGACAAAGAAAGATAAAAAGAGAGAAAGAAAGAAAAAGCAAAAAGGAACACAGGGATAAAGAATAAAAATGGCAACAAATAAGTACCTATCCATAATAACTTTAAATGTAAATGGATTAAGTGTTCCAATCAAAAGACATAGGGTAATGGATATGATAAGAAAACATGACCCACATATCTACTGTCTACAAGAAACCCACCTCAGAAAAAAGGCCACACAAAGACTGAGGGTAAAGGGATGGAAAATGGTTTTTCAGGCAAATGGAAATGAAAAAAAAAAAGCTGGAGGAGCAATACTTATATATGACAAATTAAGTTTCAAAGTGAAGGACATAACAAGAGATAAGGAAATCCACTTCATAATACTAAAGGGAAGAAATAACTCTGCTAAACATACACGCACCCAACACAGGAGCACTCAAATACGTGTAAAAAACAAAAACAAACAAACAAACAAAAAAAAACTCCTGGAGGATATCATGGGAGAAATTGACAGCAATACAATCATAGTAGAAGACTTTAGTACCCCACTCTCACCAGTGTACAAATCTTCTAAACAAAAAATCATCAAAGAAGCATCAATTCTAAATGACTCACTAGAACAGATGGAATTGACATCTTCAGAACATTTTACCCCAAAGCCACAGAATATACATTCTTCTCAAGTGCACATGGGTCATTTCAAAGATAGAGTATGTGTTGGGTCATAGGCAAAGTCTCTTTAAATTCAAGGAGATAGAAATCATATCAAGCAACTTATACAACTTAATAAAAGGAAGACAAACGATCCAATAAAAAATGGAAAATGGACCTAAATAGAATCTTTTTGAAAGAAGACAGAAGGAAGACTAAGAAACACATGGAAACATGCTCAAAGTCACTAATTATTTGAGAGATGCAAATCAAAATGACAATGCAATACCATCTCACACCTGTCAGAATGGCAAACATCAACAATCAACAAACAACAATTTTGGTGAGGACGTGGAGAAAAAAGAACCATCGTGCACTGCTGATGGGAATGCACACTGGTGCAGCCACTGTGAACAGTATGGAATTACCTCAAAATCTAAAAATGGAACTCACATTTGACCCAGTAATCCCACTCCTAGGAATATATCCTAAGAAATTAGAAACACCAATCAGAAAGGATATATGCACCCCTATGTTCATAGCAGCACAGTTTACTACTGTGGTACCTCGAGATATGAGTGCCCTAACATACGAGATTTTTGAGATACAAGCCTTCGAGCAAGCGATTTTTGCTTTGAAATACGAGCAACATTTGAGATAGGAGTAATCATGCACACGACCCACACCAGTTTACCTGGACTTGAGCGTCTCATTGTTTCCCATGCCTCAAGGTTATGGAACGATTTAAACTCATATCTCGAGTACCACTGTATAGCTAAGATTTAGAAACAGCTTAGGTGCCCATCAGCAGATAAGTGGATCAGAAAACCATGGTACATCTACATAATGGAATACTATGCTGCCATAGAAAAGAAGGAATTCTTACCGTTTGCAGCAACCTGGATGGAACTGGAGAGCATTATGCTTAGTGAAATAAGCCAGTCAATGAAGGAGAAACACCACATGATCTCACTCATTTGTGGATAATAAAGAACATTATCAACTGATGAACAAAAAGACAGATACAGAGGCAGAAAAGCATTAAACAGACTCTCCAATTACAGTGGGAAAGTGAGGGAGAGGTGAGGTTGCTAAGTTGGTAATAAGCAAGCAAGGATTTATTGAGCTGGCCAGCCAGCGACAGCTGCGAGGGCACCACATGAAAGTGGAGTCCATACACTCATGACTGCGCTGTCTCAGGGATATACAGACCTTTTAAAGACCCAAACCACTTTTTTTTTCTTGTTCTAAATCCCATACAGCTGTAGAGGGGGTCTGTGGGTATCAGTGGGCCGCAAAGGTTCCTGTTGACTGTTCCTTATCTCCCAACCATCCCCTGCTAGAAGTTGGAATGTGGACCATCTTGAGAAAGCAAATTATAAAACTGACCAAAGTTAATCATCTCTAAAGGTCCTCTTCAGTCTCAACTCCTGGAGCCACTGAGTCAACAGAGATCAATCTCTTATGGTTCTGGTCCTTAAACTTTGTGACGTGGGATGGATTTATGTGAGCTTCCAGGTCAAACAGCAGTTTTTACCTGATGAATGCTCTTAAGGTCCTATTTCAATACAAGTATCACATTAATAAAAAAATGGAAAAATAAGAAAATGTGAGGGAAGAAAATAAAAGAGCTTATAAAAAGAGCACCTACATCTCTGTCTCCACTCCCCTCCCCCCCATACAGTACTGACTCAGGGTTGAAATTGCTGGGTTTCACTCCAGTCCATTTCACTCCAGTATAGACAGTCCCTGTGATAACAGAACTGTCAAGCAGGAATCTTTCCTGGGTCCTGTTTCATGAAATTGAAGAATGAAGCTATGGACCAGAGGAATTCATTCAAGACAGGAGTTTACTACAGAGGCTTCCCAGTCAGGTAGGGGATTCAAATAGGTTCCCCAGAAGCATTCTCTTCTTCCCACTGTATCTGCTAAAGGTCGGCTCTTTGTCTATCTGTGCCACTCTCTGATTGGTTCCTGGCCTTTTTGCAACATTTTATTTTGCACTTGCAAGAAAAACATCTGTGGAAACCTCTTTCACATCCCACGTGGTTCAGGGTTCCCGGTTAAGGGTTCTGGTTCTGGACCAGGCTGCATGCAAATAAAAAGAGACTAGAAAAGTATTAATTTGGGAATACTGGGGGGCCACGAGGGAGCCTTCCTCTAGTGAGAAGACTAACCTCTGCTCTGGCCTTGCTATCCTTTTTATTGAGACTTTGGGACTCACCCATAGCCTTTAGGCAGGAAATTTCAATAACAAAAATACATAAGACAAATAAAGGTGGAGGCTGCTTCAGCTAACAATGTTTCAACTAAATAGTGAGTGGTTAGAGCATTTAAGGTTGTTGACCAGCTTTCCAGGCTTCCTGTCCACATCTTTCTACTAGTGAAACAATGTTTCAGTTTCCCGCAAACATCCTTATTTTAAAATGCCCTGCTTTTCTGCTATCCTGTTTTTCTGCAAAACATTTGTGGTTTCAGATAGTTCCAGATTCCTCCTTCTTCCATCCCTTCCCTGTCTACCTAATAATTCTGCTTTAACTCCTTTCACCTGTGTGTGATGTCCAGTCCCCTAAGTGTCACCTTTGATTTTATCTGAAGAAAGCACAGCTTTAATTTTTGAAACACACCTCCTATATGTCATTTTTCTGTTTTCACCAGAGGGGATTTCTTACACTTGGACACTGAAATGCATTGAATGAGATGATTCATGGGAAATATAACTTTGCTGAGTCAGAAACATGAGTAATTTTTTTTCAATGTCTTCAAAGAACATTAAATAATTTAAAGATTCAAACCTGCTCCCATATTTTCTATGCTAAACATAACCGTATCACTTCAGAGGTACACTTTACAGCCTCAGCTTAGAAATTAATTGCCTATCATTTGACAGGTAAGAGAAGTTCATCTTTTATTGCATTTACTCAGCAGATAATTCACCTATGGAGAAAAGTCCATGTTTGGGTGTTCCAGGCTGCTATGTGGCTCCGACTTCATAAATGATGCTCAAAACTGGAAATGAGATTTTCTCATTTGAAACATGTAGGAAGTTCTCTGAAACATCAGGAAACTTCCACGCCCCAAACAGTTAACAGGGACAATGCTGTCTGGAGCAGGGGAAGAAAGGTCTTTCACTTCTTTCTTTGTACACTTCTGTCATTCCTTTTTGTTTAATATCAAGTACATACATCACTTTAAAAATGATTAACAAAAAACAAATTTTTAGGACTTATTTATAAAACAGAAAAGGAACTAATAAAATGAACCCAGACTCACTTTTTTGCACTAGTAATAAATTACATTAAGTGAAATACTTAACATCTGAACTGAGCTAGTGCAATTTCAGGTACAAATGACCTTTTAAGAAATGTGACCCATCATGTGTAGACCATCACCTGCCCCTAAGACAGACAAGGCAACGATTCAGATACATGCCTCTGTCTTCTTCAAAATCTCAAGACCCATACATTATATTACTCCTGCAAACTTATCTCTTTAAAAATGCCACTTCAGAACTTAGCCGCACAATATACATAAAACAATGAAACATAAAAGGAGCCAAAACTGTAAAGATGGGCTTAAATTCTGTAAGGTATGATCAAAATTGACATCATGCAAAGGAACAAGTATCAATTTTTATTTTCAATAAAAATATTTTAGTAAAGCACTTCTAAAACTAAGCTTTAAAAATAATTAAGAAATTACCCCTAACAAATCATTAGGTTAGATTCAATCCACTGCTCTCCAAGCCCCTACTGGTAGGCAGTAGGAGTATTTTAGAGGCAGCCCAGTGTTTTTCCACACATGAAAGTTCCCTTTTCCTTCAACATATAATATACATAAATTTATTTAAACTCTCCCTAAAGTAACATATATTAGTAACCTTAACTCTTGGAGTACAAACTTCTTCTGATTATTATCTGGTGTTTAAGATGAGACTACATTTTATTTATTGTAAAGTCCCAGAGGAAAGAAGAATTTGGAGCTAAAATATATTAGAGAAAATAATGGCTGGAAGTGAGAGAGGGTCTCTGTAAACAAATTCACTCATTTACTCACATTCCAGATGAAAGGACGGCACTTTTCTAGTACCACGAGTTAGAAGCCTACTCAGGGTAATCAAAGCAACACTCACCAGTAGCTCCAGACCTAATCTGCTTTCAATGTCAGGACCTTATTGAACATCAGCACCATGGACAGCTCTCAATCACCAGCCACATCCAATCCTTTACCAAATCCTGTTGGTTTTACCTCTCTCATCTCCACCTCCACCACCCTCATCTAAGTCATCACCATCGTCTCTCACACAGCAACTATGTCCCATGTATTTATATAACCCTCACACTGATCCTAATAGGCGTGAACAGATGAGGAGAGAGAGAACAAGGTCAAGTAGTACTTTGGTCAGCATTCCACACTCAGCAGCTGGTGGAGCTAGGGTTAATACTGGAAGGCTGCCTCCAGTTTTGTGGAGCTAGCTGAAACCACACTGTGCCATAGTCCCTTAACTGTATACTCAGGTCCCTTCTGTCCTCTCTAATCATCTCCAGAGAGGAGCCTAACATCTTCCCAAAACATGTGACAAAATTGTGTCACTTCTCCCAGTAATTCTCTTGTTTTTAGCATAAATACAAAATTCCTACAATGTCCTAGTTTCTACTGCCATCTCCCATTTCAACCCAATCTGTACTTCTCCTTACTCTTCCCACTCATCCACACTGGCCTCCTACTTCCCAAGTCCTTTCCTACCATGACCTTTGCCTGCACTGTTCCTTTGGCCATGTACACAGTTCTCTTTCTCTGCACCCTTCAGATCTCAACTCAAGTGTCACATCCTCAGGGGAGAGCCAGACCACCCTTTTGGGAATTCTCTAATGTAAACATGCAGTGCTATTAACTACCCACTAAGTGCAGCTTTAGCCAGCATCCCACACATTCTTTACTACATTTCTATGTTTTTGTTCAGTTCAAAATGTTTTAATTTTCCTTGAAATTTCCTTTTAACCCTTTTATTATTTAGAAATCTGTTGTTTCATTTCCAAGTACTTAATAATTTTTTCAGTTATCTTTCTGTTACTGATTTCTATTTCAATTTCATGGCATGAAAGAAACACATTGTATAATTTGAATTTTTTTAAGTGTTCAGAAGCATCTTACCTTGCTTAATGTTCCATGTGCACTTAAGAGAATGTGTATTTTACTAGTTGGGGGTGAAGGTTTGTGCAAATGTTAATTAGATCCTGTTTGTTGATGCTGGTATTTGGTTCTTTCATATCCTTACTAATTTTCTGTCTGCCTGTTGCATAGATTACTGAGGGAAGAAGTGGTAGAGTTTCCAACTATAACTGTGGCTTTGCCTGTTCTCCTTTCAGTTCTATCAGTTTTCACTTCATGCATTTTGAAACTCTGATGTTAGGTGAACCCATATTTGGGATTGTTACATCTTCTTGGTGAACTGTCTCTTTTATCATACAGTGTACCTCTTTATTCCTGGTAACTGTCTTGGTAAATCTTTTTCCACCCTTCTATTTTTAACCTGCCTATGCTATATAATAAAAGGGTAATATGCAAATTGACCAAATGGCATAACAACCAGTCCCTATGACACGCACTGACCACCAGGGGGCAGATGCTCAATCTAGGAGCTGCCCCCTGGTGGTAAGTATTCTCCCAAGGGGGAGCACCACCTCTCAGCCACAAGCCAGGCTGACAGCTGGTGAGCAGGACACAGCTGCAGTGGTAGTGGCAATGATGGGAGTCTCTCCCGCCTCTGCAGCAGTGCTAAGGATGTCTGACTGCAGTTTAGGCCCGCTCTCCCTAAGCTATCAAGTCAGTCAGACATCCTCCAAGGGCTCTCAAACTGCTAAAGGGCACAGGCCAGGCTGAGGGACTGTCCCCTCCCCCCGCCTCGAGTAAATGAATGTCATGCACTGAGCCTCTAGTATTATTTTATTTAAGGTAGATTTCTTGTAGTCTATGGTTGAATCTCTTACACTGTGTTTTTGTTGTTGTTATTAATCCTCCCCTGATGATATTTTTCTCCATTGATTTTTAAAGAAGGTAAAGGAAAGAGGAAGGGAGGGAGAGAGAGACAGAGAGAATAAGAAACAATGATGTGGGTGAGACACACTGATTGGTTGCCTCCCACATTTGCCCCAACCAGAGTTGGGGGTAGAACCTGCAACCCAGGTATGTCCCCTTGATCAGGAATTGAACCAGAGATGCTTTGGTTCATGGGCTGATGCTAGCCAGAGCTCACTGTGGTTTTAATTTGCATTTTCCTGATGACATATTATAGGTTGAGTATCTCTTCATATGCCTATTGGTTTTTAATATATTTTAATGCTTTTATCCATTTAGAAAACTGAGTTATCTTTTTATTTCTTGGATATTTTTGACTTGTTCATAATCTTAAGGGACAAGTGTTCAATATTCCACCATTTAGGAATATTGGTTTAGTTTTCTCTTGTTTCTTTTTACCAATTGAGGACATTCTCTTCTGTTCTTCATTTTGAGAATGTGTATTTTATGTGTGATTTTTAAAAAAATCATGGGTGGGTTTTGAAATTTGTCAAATACTTTTTCTATATCTATTGAAATGTTCATACAATTTTTCTTTTTTAGTTTTATTAATATGGCAAATTACAATGATCTGTATTCAAATGCTAAATGTTGGTTACACAGGTGCATTTGAATTCCTGGAATTCAAATTCAATATTCACCAATTAGTCATGATACTCAATTAACTAATATTTTGTTTAGGATTTAGTTTCAATATTGATGAGGGATACTACTCTTATAACTGTTTTTCCTTATAACATCTTGTCATATTTTGGCATCATTTCCATGTTCAGTTCAAAATATGGAAATGAGACAACATATTTCTAAATAATCTTCATCTTTGGAATAGGTTTTTTTACTACTGCTATTATTTCTTTCTTAAATGTTTGGAGGAATTCACAGTGAAGCATCTGGGCTCAGAGTTTTCTTTGTTGAAAGATTTTAAATTATAATTTCAAATTTTTTAACAGAGGTTATTTAAATGTTCTAGTTTTTCTAGTTATTTTCAATAAGTTGTGGATTTCAAGGAACTTATCTATGTTGTCCATTTAATGACATAAAGACAGTTATAGTATCCCTTTATTGTCCTTTTAACGTCTGTGGATTCTGTGGTAAGGTCTTCATGTCAGATATTGATCATTTCTTTTATTTCACTCTCACTTTTCAAAATGTATTGATCAGTCTTACTAATCATCTCTCAATTTCACCAATCTTCTCCAAGAAGAAACTTATGCATTTTTTAAGTTTCTCAGTTGTTCATCTATTTCATTAACTTCTATTCTTACCTTTATTATTTCCTCCATTCTGTTTTCTTCCAATTTAATTCACTCTTCCTTTTCTAACTTCTTGAGTTGATAGTTTAGATCAGTGATTTTTAAATCTTTCTTCTTATCTAATAGTATATGCAATTAAAATTATATTTTTCCATCTGAGCATTGTTTAAGATATTATCTCACTAACAAATTAATTAATTTTTAAGGAGTCATTCAAATTCTTTGTTTTGTATTGGGTGAATAATATTCTCCTATGACTCAGGAAGGAGTCAAGTGAAAAGGGACAAAGAAAGGAATAAAAGTCAAAACCAAAAATCCATGATGTTATGCTAAAAAGCAGACATCCAAAAAGCCAGGCTGCTTCCTGGAGACAGGCTTCCTAACACAGAGGTACCAACACTGATTTACAGATAAAAACAACAGAGGAAACACAAAGAAAGAAACACAGGAGAGCTAGTCGCCAGTCAGCTTTAAGAAAGACCTGAAAGATTCTTAGGCCACTAACATGGTCTGAGATGAAGATGATTCATTCATATATTTTTATAAAGTGCAAGAAATGTATAAACACTTTTTAGACATATAGAAAAATTAATATAATCATTAATTTTATTTCTTAACACAATATCCTTTTTATACCATTCTCTCAAACTTTAGTCATGAAGAACACTTATTACAAAATTAGGTACTCATTCAAGAAGTCATCTTAGGGTTCTACTCTGTGCCAGGTGCTACACTAGGACCTGAAAATCCAAATGGGAACAGAGAAATGTGGCCCTTCCCTCATGTATTTACAGTTGAGTAGAAGAAACTATTAAAAATTAAGTATGCAAAGAATAAATAAGATAATATAATATGACCCTGACTCATAAAGGGTGCTCAGGGGACAGGAGTAGAGGGACTTACATGACTGAAGGAAGGCTTCTGTGGGAAGATGGAATTTACCAAGACCCAAAGGAAGAAAAGGAGTGGGGCAGGGCATTCATGGAGACTCAGAGGAGACTTCCCAGCAGAAGAGCCTTCCCAGCAGAGGAGCTTCACACACTTACACAAGCATGTCCATGTGAGACCCAGAGTAAAAAGTCAGAATGAATAGTTACTAAACTGGTATTGGTAGTTACTTATGGGGAGAGAGTGAATGTTCATTTTGTTACATAATTTTTAATTTAATTTATGATTAATTTCTTACTTTTTTGAGATTTTTCAAATTTTTCCTATTAACTGAAATTTAACAGTATTTTCTACCCAATTGACAGAAAATTCTGGCAGAATAAGTGAGAGAGATTACCAACCCTTCAAATCTACTCTTCTTACAGAAAAGACCTGATGGGAAATGCTGCTTGGAGTGCGGGCTCACTAACCAGAAACGCATGTTTCATGCTCTGTCTGTCCAGGCCTGCACCCTGTCTCACATCCAATGCTCTCTTCCAAAGTGCCATCTGTTTGGAGTCTTAATTAAAGCAGAACTATTAGGTAACAAAGTGAGACATCATTGACAAGAAAGGAGATAGCAACCTCTGAGGGAGCTTTTTGGACAGCACTCCAATGAGAATCAGTTCTGAGACAGAACAGCAAGGTAGGGCAGACAGGTTACGCCTATTCACTAAGTTAGGAACTTCATGAACCAAAGAACAAAGTACATAATGGTCAGTAAGTTCTGAAAACCTAACAGTCTCTAGAAGAAACCAAGAGAGACTAATTACAAAATTAAAGTAGCAGTAAATGACCTTTAAACAAATAATAATACAAAAAAAAAAATACTGTTCTCCAATGCAAGTTGTCTCCATTGCAAGAAGTTCTTGAATTATTTATAACTACTGGCCTGCAGCAGTCCGACATTCCCCAAGGGGTCCTAGAGTGCAAGAGGGCACTCTGCAAAGTTGGTATCACTCAGTAGCTCCTGCATTGAGCATCTGTCCCCTGGTGATCAGTGCACGTCATAGCTACCAGCCACTTGGCCAGTTGCTTAGGCTTTTATATAGATGGTAAAAATAAACAAAGTTTGCCCAGCCAGCATGGCTCAGTGGTTGAGCATTGAGCTATAAAGCAGGAAGTCAAGGTTTGATTTCTCATCAGTGCACATGCCTAGGTTGCAGGCTTGATGATCCCCAGTTGGGGGCATGTAGGAGGCAGCTGACCAATGATTTTCATCATTGATGTTTGTATCTCTCTCTCCCTTCTTCTTTGAAATCAATAAAAATATATTTAATAAATAAATAAAAAGCAGTTTCCTAAACCTTTCATTTATTTTAATTTCATATCCCCTCAGGCCTTTGTACCTGTGTTTGCTCCCTCTGCTGTCTCTTCTGCCACCTCCACATCTTCACTGCCTTCTTCATTTGACTCGTGGCCTTCTTCTTTATGACAGGGCTGAAAAATGATTGAACTATAAGGTGTTTTTTTACCTAATGCAACAATCAACAAGTGGGAACAATGAGGGAGTCTACAAACATGCTTGGCAGATAGCTTCACAGTAGCTGTGGGGGGGGGGGGGTGGTCTGTCACTAAACCTCCACCTCCTCCTTTCTAACAGAATCCCTCACTTCAGAAAGAAGATGGTAAAGAAACTATAGTTTCCAAGCCCTAGATGTTGAGAACTAAATTCTGATCAAGGAGATATAATTGGAAGTTTTTTTTGTGTGACATCCAGGAAACAATCTTAAAAAGGTGGCAACTCAGAACTTTTGACTTCTTATATCCCTTTCCTCCTCTTTTGCTGCTAGGGATCATTAAAAGGTCTAGTAGTCAACTTAACCTACAGAGACACCCCTGGGGAGCTGCCCTCACCTGTCCAGAGAGAAACATTCAATGGGACCTCAGAACCCTTTTGACTCCTACCTCCTCCTTCTGCCAAGCTCAAGAAATGTGCTTCTTTCTAACGCAAGCCACTGTTTGGGGATCTCCTGTAACCCATAAGTGGAGGCTAACCATAGCTTCTTTGCCACAAAATTGATAGTTGTGATAAGCAGAAACATCCTGAATGTTCACCTGTGAGGCTGGAAGACTGTGCTGCCACCGAAAAGATGAGCCAGACCTGAACTGTACGATAGGACAACTATTTGACTCTTTGACTGCCAATACTTGAAGTGTGACTCCTCCAAGTTGAGAGGTACTGTTTAAGTATAAAATACACACAAAAATTTGAAGACTTAGGATAAAAAAGATTTTTTTACTATTGATTATATTTTGAAGTGGTAATATATACTGAATATTATTAAAAAGCATGCCTCCTATTCCTTTTGATTTTTTTAAAATGTTATGTATAGTGAAAAATATACAATTGATCTTTCTTTTAAAAATATTTTTTATTGATTTTAGAGAGGAAGGGAGAGGGAAAGAGAGATAGAACCATCAGTGATTAGAGAATCCCAGGCGTGTGCCCTGACCAGGAATCAATCTCCTGGTTCACAGACTGACTCAACCACTGAGCCATGCTGGCTGGGCTACATTTAATCTTTATTCCCCGTTCAGAAGTGTCCTGTTCTTCGTAATTGTACTTGAGTCTATGCTAATGTGGTGATGGGAGGGGTGCTGTTTGCCGGAGAAATCAACCCTGTGATTAGAGGACTGGAACTTACACCACACCCTCCACCACTTCAGGGAGGGGACAGGAGCCAGAGAGGGAATTCAATCACCAATGGCCAAGGCTTTAATCTCATCCTATCTATAAAGAGGTAATATGCTAATTGACCATCACTCCATCATAAAGAGGGCTGCACCCACAACTGAGGCCAAGTTCCCTTAAAGAGCCTTAATGAGCAATCAGCAGGGACCTGAGGCTATTCCCTCTCCTGCCCCTGTAGGGCTTGACAGGGGACCTCAGATAATGCCCCCCACCCTGGCTTCAGGCTGGGGAACATCAGGCCACACCTCCTGACTTAGCACCAAGCCAGGGGACCTTAGGTCATACCCCTTACCCAGCATGGCTTGACAGGGACCTCAGCCTGCAGTTTCTGCCCAGCACCAGACCAGGGGACCTGAGGCTGTGCCTCCCTGCCTGGCAGGGCTTGACAGGGGACCTCAAGATGCACCCCCAGTGCTGGGTCAGAGGAACTCAGGCCACACTCCCCACCCAGTGGGGCTTAATGGGGGACCTGAAGCTGCAACCGTCCCTCCTTCCCCCCACCTGACAAGGCTTGATGGGAGACTTCAGGTCATGCCCCTCACCCAGCAGGGCTTGACATGGGATCTCAGGCCATGTCCCCTACCTGGCAGGGCTTGATGGGGGATCTCAAAGCATGCCCCTGACCCCAACCAGGGGACCTCTGGCCATGCCCCCCATCCTGGCACCAAGCCAGGGGACCTGAGGCTACCCCTCCTGCCCAGCAGGGTTGACAAGGGTGGAACAAGCCAGGTCTGGACCTAGCCCAGTGGGGGTGGGGAAGGATGCTGGTTTTGGGTCTCACGCAGTTTTGAGGTGCATGTGGGTGGATGAGGACTTGACTCTGGGTCCCCTTTTAATGTGCATGAATTTCTGCACCAGGCCACTAGTGTCTATATAATGAAACAAACCTCTATAAATTCACTAAAGGATGGGGTTTAGGGAGCTTCCAGACTGGTGACCATTTCCCAGTACTGGGAGGAGTGGCATACAGAGTGGGCATGGAAGTCCCAGGTTCCACTCCCTCCACCTCCCACACCCTAGGCACCTCTTCCTAAGTTGGGCCCTTCATAATAACCTGATAAACACAAGCAAGCTATTTTCCTGAAGTCTGTGAATCCCTCTAGCAAATTCTCAAAACTAAGGAGGGCTGTTGGAACTACCGAATTTATAGCTCCTCACAAATATGGGAAGCTCCCAGGACTTGATACTGACATCTGAAATAGGGCAATTTGTGGGCTGAGTCCTTACCTGGGGGGTCTGCTAATTCCAGAAGTTAGTATCAGAACTGAATTGAACTGTTGGATCTCTGACTGGTTTCAGAAAATTGGCATGGAAAACAACACATATTTGGCCCCAGGTGGTGTAGCTTAGCTGGTTGAGCATTGTCCTGTGCACTGAAAAAGTTGCCAGTTGATTCCTGGTCAGGCACATGCATATAGGTTGTGCACCTGATCCCCAGTAGGAGGCATGCAGGAGCCAGATGATCAATGTTTCTTTCTCACATCAATATTTCCCTTTCTCTTCCTCTCCCTTCCTCTCTCTTCCCACAAATCGATTTAAAAAATCTTTTTTTTTTTTAAAAGAACAACAACATGTATTTGTTATCAGAGAAATAAACCACACTTTTGGTCTTAGAAGTGTGTCAGGAGAAAAAAAATAATCTGTGTGTTACTAGAAGATTTTAAATTATATTTGTAGTTTTTGTTAAAAGGCACTGATCCAGACAGATTACCTATGTGTATTGACACAAAATATGACCATTCTTTTTCATGATATATAAAAAACAATACATCACAAAAAGGAATGTATAGTTTGTTCATATCCTAGTACAAGATCATGCATGTGTAGAAGTTAACACAAAGTTAACTATTGTTTTGTTTTATAACAAACAATAAACCTCAATTATTTTTTATGATCAGCACAAATCCCCAAAGCATCTTGATTGTGAGATGACATTGTAGGGCTTACCTGCATGAGAACACTCACAGGTCCCAGGACTATTAACACACAGTGTTTTCCCATGCCCTGTTCCTCAAAATTAAAGCAAATTCTACACCTCAAGTCATTCACTAGTCAGTTGATCCAAGAATATAGTTTATTTTTATGAAAAATTAGAAGATCTTGGGTAAAAGGAAAGAATAAGTAATACTAACCTCCAGGTAGGTTCTGGGAATGAGACCTTTGAATCCTTTGGCATTCTTAGCCATCTACCAACCACATCAGGTTTTATTTAAAGTGTGAGGAGAATTTCCCCTTCCTTTAAGCAAAGCAAAGTAATAAATTTTACATTAAATTTTACCCCTAAATAGGAATTATTAAAACTATTTTAAATAAATATTAGAGTACTTACTCTTTTACCATTTTACTACCAGGCACCTTTGATAACAATTTTTTAAAAATATTTTTTATTGATTTCAGAAAGGAAGGGAGAGTAAGAGAGGTATAGAAACATCAGTGATGAGAGAGAATCATTGATTGGTTGCCTCCTGCATGCCTCCTACTGGGGATCGAGCTTGCAACCCAAGCATGTGCCCTTAACCAGAATCAAACCCGGGACCCTTCAGTTCACAGGCTGACACTCTATCCACTGGCCAACCCAGCTAGGGCAACTTTAATAACAATTTCACATGGCTACTATTTTTTAAGTTATAAGTACTACTTATTTTATTTAAACAGATTGAGTCTTTAAAAACTTAGTATCAGGAATATGTAACACAGGTACAGAAGCAGAATTTCCTTATTCTGTTATGTATGCAAATTGATCCTGAGGTTAGGGTCCAGCCTTGTTTCTATCTGCCTTAAATGTATGATTCCTGGCCCACTAACAGTAAAATCTCCAATAGCAATGTATTCTTTATTCACCACTTGTGAGACTCATTTTCCTATTTCTCTTCCTCTTCTGTTTCTTCTTTCTCCCCAACAGTTTCTTCATCATCTTCATCTTTACCTTCTTCAGCAGAATATTTATGTTCCTTTCTTTCAGTAAGTATCCAAATTCTGCAAGATAAAAGAAAAACAATATTTCCATGAGATGTATCACTTGAAATAATATTTAAGTTCAGATGAAGTAAAAGTATAACTTCTATACATATGAGAACTGGCCATATTTGAAACTGACTAATAAGTAAGGGGGAAGCATGGCTAATAGTTTCTACCACTGAGCTAAAAATATGGGACTTGAGGGAATGAATGGTGAAGGAATTGTATAGCAGGAAGGTAAGGATAGAGCATGCGCTGGACTAGAGGCTAAGAGACATGCATTGTTGTCCTGGATTCATCTACTAATGAAACTGCTTGAGCATTAGCACAGAGTGCTTAGAGCACAGGCTCTGAGTTTAAATTCTAGCTCTACTCCTCCTTACTGAGGAATAACTGTGATTGACAGGCAGTAAATCATAAGCTCCTCATTACTCATTGATAAAGTGGAGATAATAATAGCACTTGCTTCATGAGGAGTATATGAGTTACTGACTAGCAGTGTTTGGAAGAGCTTCTGCCCCACAGCAGACTTGTAATAAAGATCAGCAATGACAATGCTGGTCCATGTCAGACACAGTGGCTACAAAGGTAAGACAGACACAATGCCCTATCACCAAGGAGAATCTAGAGAATGGATAATTACTCTAGAGCTCAATCGGTACTAGCGTGGAGGCACACACAGGATGCTAAGAAAACACAAGAGGGGTACCTAATCTAGACCGCATGGCTGTGGATCAGGAAAGACTCAGAAATAGGTCTTGAGAGATGAGTTAGAGTTAATCAGGTAAAAGGACGTAGCAAGGAGAAGAGAAAGGAAGCTCAAGATCAGGGAACCTCAAGCAGGTCATGAATGGCAGGACAAGACTTGGAGAAATGGGAGAGGTGAGACTGCAAAGAGGTGAGCAGAATGCAGCCAGGTGAGTGCCATCTGTAAGGCAATCCTAAGATGAAGTGAGGGAAGGGCAGCATCTGTTCCGTACATGGGGAACAGACTGGAGGAAGGGCTAAGGAAAAGGTGGCTGTGAAGAGTGTTACAGGGCCACAGTATGAACTAAGAAAACAGCATTAGAGAGGAAGAGTAAGACTTTTTGGTAAGATGAAGGAGGTAAAATGAAAGGTGAGGGAAGGGAGAAGAGTGCAAATAATACTGGCTAGGATAAGACACTGTGTGCTTGGCATACAACAACAAAACAGAGGTTTTTGTTTGCCTACAGCTTACATTAGGGAAGCTTACCTTTAAAAGAGTCATGTTTAGGCCCAGCCAGTATGGTTCAGTGGTTGAACATTGACCTATGAAGTAGGAGGTCATGGGATTCAATTCCTGGTCCGAGCAACATGCCCAGGTTGCAGGCTCGATCCCTGGTGGGAGGCATGAAGGAGGCAGCCAGTCAATGATTCTCTCATCATTGATGTTTCTATCTCTTTCCCTTTCCCTTCCTTTCTGAAATCAATAAAAATATATTTAAAAAAATAAAACAGTCATGTTTAGGATTTCCTATTATTGTTTACTAATGGCCTGGTGCACAAATTCATACACATTGAAATTGATTAGAAGAAATATTTTAATATCACTATTTGCCCTTTTTCGGTAATAGAAGTGTAAACAAAATTCACAATCAACAATGACAGATCGAAACACATGTGTGTGACTGGTGCCAGCAAGAGCTTTATATGTATCATGCATGCACAAGTCAACTTAGCCTTTTATATATAGAGAATAAAATTGATTAATTGGACCTGCTTTCTGATGTAGCTAAACTTGTTCCAGCCCAGTGAAGCACCTCAACTTCTCTTTCAGGTAATTGTCAGCAACACAGCAGTAAATATCAACATGAAACAGATTATTATTGTAGATCACCCAGGGAGAACAAAGGGTAAAATAACTGTAGCAGTGTTTGACTATTTTCTGCACAGTGAGAAAACTTGAAATCATTTTCAAGATCCACCATTTCTTACTTCTTTTCAGTTGAATCAAGTTTCTAAACTTTCTAAATCTCCATTTTCCAGCTAATGACAAGAAAATAGGATGCCACCAAGTCTTCTACCTACCTACTCCAGGACTTCCGTAAAGATCAAATGAGATGAGGCATGGGAAAACACTTCACAGACATTTGGTTCAAGTGTGAAATGTTTCTACCTAGCTATAAAACAAGTTGTGTTTCTGGGCTGAAGAAATTGCAAGGAGGCTAGTCATTGCTAGGGAGAGGAAGCCGGGCATTGCTACATGACATCATTACCCAGATAGACACTTAGCATATTAGCCTTTTATATATAGAGATGTTTTTTTTAAGCTACTTCTTTACCTTATTTGATAGTGATTGCTCTAGGTTTTAAAATATGCATCCTTAACTTATCATAGTCTAACTTGAATTACTATTACATTTCACCTAAAATGAAAGACCTTTAAGATGATATCATCCCATGCTGGCCCTTTTACATACTCCTGTTCCTCTGTTGTCACATCTTGACTTCTGCATAGAGTCAATACTACTTATAATTTGCAGATTCTGTACTTGTAAATTTACCTATTTGCTAAAATTTACCTCATAACTCTCAAATCAATACTTGCAGTACTTTTATGACCATTCACAGTAGTGTACAAAGCAGCAAAAAATTTGAGTTGATCAATGAACATATTTGCAGCTGAGGTTGAACAAGGCAACATTCTGCCTTCCATTTTCAGTTCTTGGATGGAAAACAAGTGTCCTTTGACAGTCTATTTAGTCCAGGAATTTTGAATTTTTGTGCTTTGTGTTGATAATTCTGTCATTTAAAGTGACCCCCAAACATACTGCTGAAGTACTCTGGAGTGTATCTACAAAGATGTAGGGCAGAAAGTGTGAGATCCCATGAGCAATGGAAGAAGGAAAGTCATCTATATAATAAAAACCCAGTGGTCATAATGCCATAATGAACAAAGACCAGTCACCACGAAGTGCATTGATGGGTTCTGCAGCACAAGCAGGCCTTGATGCTGGGTCCCACAACATGCCGAGTCTAATGTCTCACAGTATTTCACATTGTGGGCCGCTAGTAATTGTCATAAATTTGCCTTCAGGTAGTTTATTATCTATTTGGGCAAACAAAGCAGAGATCTGAAAAGCTAAATCAACAAATATATGAAAATAAAGATGCTACTTTTAATGTCAATATGTAAAAAGAAAATGTTTTGAATCATCTACTTACATATTTTCTCTTTTCATAAATGTTCTTTTATAAAAATATATTTTGCTGGAACCGGTTTGGCTCAGTGGGTAGAACATCAGCCTGTGGACTGAAAGGTCCCAGGTTTGATTCGAGTTGGGGGCATGTACCTTGGTTGCGAGCACATCTCCAGTGTGGGGTGTGCAGGAGGTGGCTGATCAATGTCTCTCTCTAATCGATGTTTCTGACTTTCTATCCCTCTCTCTTCCTCTCTGTAAAAAATTAATAAAATATATTAAAATATATATGTGTGTGTGTGTGTGTGTGTGTGTGTGTGTGTATAATTTCAGAGAGGAAGGGAAAGGGAGAGAGAGATAGAAACATTAAAGATAAGAGAAAATCACTGATCAGCTGCCTCCTATATGCCCCTATTGGGTATTGAGCCTGCAACCCTGGCATGTGTCCTGGCTGGGATTGAACTGTGACCTCCTGGCTCCAAGGCTGATGCTCAACCACCAAGCTACACTGGCTGGGCTCATAACTATTCTTTGACAACTGGAAGCAGAAACATATCTTACTTCCTACTGGAGGGGAGGTAACAGCCTTTGCAAAATAGAAAGGAACCTGATGGTCTAAACAAGCCCAATTTGTGGGAAGCAGAAAGGAACATATCAGAGAATCAGACTCTTCAAATGTTGTTCCTTATGTTTATGCTGTAACCTAGGAAAATGCTTAGGATGTAATTTCATAAACTGTAGAACTCCCACTGATTTCCAGTACTGAGAACAATAGATAGCTGGTATTAATCTTCTAACCAGAAACAATTCTAAAATTTGGACAAGTATAAAACATTGCTGTTTGACATCAGTGAACATCAGCCAAGCAGAATTGAGGTCTTCTGCATGTCTCCTGAGCTCACATACTGTCTACTGTGCTCTGTGACCAGTGTCCACTGATATCCTGTTACGGCCACTTGTTTATATCTGTACTATTGAGGCAGGATATTAGGAGAATTTTTGACAAGTGACAAAAGGGAAAGTGAGACATGGTTACACAAATAGGGCCAAAGAATTCAAGCCATTTAGAGCCAGCTAATAAATAGGAAGATCTTATCTTCCTGAACCAAGACACTTGGGAGCACATGGCTCACAACTTTCCTCCCCAACCAGAGAGTAGTAGCATAAGTCACCCTGTTCAGAAAGATAGATAACAGAAACCCAGCTGATGCCATTAACACCAGCTAAACCCAAGGATGGGTAAATCAGAAGAATAAACAACAAAAAACTCAATTAGAACCAAAGAAATACAAGATAGAAATAAAGCTGATCAGAAAATGACCTGGTCCCTCTAGGCACTAATTTTGGAACATCAACATTTTAAAAAACACACCTGGCCCAACTCGGTAGCTCAGTTGGTTGGATGTCACCCAGTGCACCAAAGGATTGCAAGTTCAATTCCTAGCCAAGGCACATGGCCAGGGTTGGGGTTGAGTGCACAGTCTGGGTGCATATAGGAAGGCAACTGATCCCTTCGCCCCTCCCTTCCCCCCCCCCTCTCTCTCTCTCTCCCCACCCCCTTTCTTCACGCTCTCAAAAATAAAGAAAGAAATAAATAGCCCTAGCCAGTTTGGCTCAGTGGATAGAGCACCACCTTGTGGACTGAAGAGTCCTGGGTTTGATTCCAGTCAAGGGCACATGTCTGGGTTGTGGGCTCAATCCCCAGGAGTGGGTGTGCAGGACAGCAACCAAACCAATCAATGATTCTCTCTCATCATTAATATTTCTTTTTTTAATATATTTTATTGATTTTTTTACAGAGGAAGAGAGAAGGATAGAGAGGCAAAAACATCGATAAGAGAGAGACATCAATCAGCTGCCTCCTGCACACCCTCCACTGGGGATGTGCCCGCAACCAAGATATATGCTCTTGACCAGAATCAAATCTGGGACCTTTTAGTCCACAGGCCGACGCTCTATCCACTGAGCCAAACTGGTTTCGGCTCATCATTAGTATTTCTATCTCCCTTGCTCCCTCTCCCTTCCTCTCTAAAGTTAATAAAAACATATTTTTAAAGAGTAAATAAAAACATATTACAAAAAAAGATACAGAACAGACATTATAAAAATAATTATATCTGTGTTGAGGTGTTCACCTAATGAATTAAAAATAAAAAATAGATTTGAAGATGGCGGCATAGGTAAAAGCCTGTACTCGCTGCCTTCCACAACCACACCAAAATTACAACTAAAATACAGAACAACCATAATCCAGAACTGCTTGAAAGCTGGCTGTCTAGAAGTCCTACAACTAGAGAGGTAAAGAAGAAAGCACACTGATACTGGTAAGAGGAGCAGAGGCACAGAATGGGCTGGTCCTGCATCCACATGTGCCACTTTTTTAATTGGGAAGGAGATAAGTCTCTGCAGAAGCTGCCCAGAAGAGCAAGAGGTGCCAGCCCCACATCAGGCACCCAATCCAGGATCCCAAAGCTTAGAAGAAAAATCCCCATAACTACAGGCTGTAAAAACCAGTGGGGGTTGGGGCTTAGTGACCTAGAGGCTGCTGGAGACACAGCTGTTTTTCTTAAAAGGCTGGCATCATGAACTAAACTTACAAGATCTCACTTCCTCTGAGTTCCAGCACCATGACGAGACACAGACACATGAGTTGGAACTGGACTGTCTGGCATTGGGGCAGGAATTCAGGGGCAGCTTTCTCCCAGACAAAGGTGCTCTGAGGAATCATTGTTCATATGCTGGGACGATGCAGGTGGGTCAGGGAGTCCCAAACCTATTAATAAAAGGCCCAAAACCCAGAACCAGCACCAGCCTGTCTTGCTTCATAGCTGGGCCTCATCTGGGCACTTCCAAACCTGATACAAAGAGGAGGAATCTGCAGATATCTCAGCTCATGCTGGGTGGCCTCCGATAGTGGCTGACATTGTACCTCCCTGTGTATATGCACACACATACATACACACACACACACACACACACACACACACACACACACAAATACAAAACACACCTGGAAAGCTGATGAATATTCTGCTGAAACCCTCCTCTGAAACCTACCCTAGTATTCCCACACACAGAAGAAATATAAAAGTCCTCAGGACAAAGTATGCCTGTGCAGGCTCTTTCTGGAGCATGCCCATGCCTTTTTTTTTTCAGGTATAAACTTTCTCATAAACTCTAAGGATCCCCACAGACTGGCAACAAGAGGAGCTCAGGTAATGGCAGCTCATCGGGCCCTGAACCTATAACCAAGGTCCCCTTTTCTCTGACATTTCCAGAGAGCCAAAGCAGCCCTGCCTAAGCTCGTATATTCCCTATAACATTTCTAGAGGGCCAAAGCAGCGCCACCTAGGCTCTCCTGTTGCTTCTTCTATCCTAAGTCCATCCTTTGTTTCACTGTTTCCAGATGTGTTTTTTTAATAATATACTAGAGGTCTGGTACACAGATTTATGCACCAGTGGGGTCCCTCGGCCTGGCCTGTGGGGACTGGGCTGAAATTGACTCTGACATCCCCTGAGGGGTCCCAGATTGTGAGAAGGCACAGATCAGGCCAAGGGATCCCACTGTGCACAAATCAGTGCACTGGGCCTATACTCTGCATGTAAGATCTTTGAATAATCTCTTCCTACTTTCCCCCTTCCCTGTTCACTCTGAGATTCATCAGTCTGTTCTGTTTCCATGCCTGTGATTTCCACTCCTACATTGAGCGTCTGCCCCCTGATGGTCAGTGTGCTTCACAGCTACCAGCCAGTCAGCCAGTTGCTTAGGCTTTTGTATATATTAGAGGCCAAGTGCATGAAATTCATGCATAGGGGCAGTCCTTCAGCCCAACCTGGACCCTCTCCAATCTGGAACCCCTCAGGGCAGTTGAGGGCAGTTGGAGGCAACTACCAGTTTAGGCCTGATCCCTAAACTGGTAGTTGGACATCCCTCTCACAATCCAGAACTGCTGGCTCCTAACCACTCATCTGCCTGACTGCTTGATCACCCCTAACCACTGTACCTGCCTGCCTGATTACCCCTGAGCACCACTGCCTGCCTGCCTGATTGCCCCTAACTGCTTCCCTGCCAGACTGATTGCCTCTAACTGATCTGCTGCCTGCCTGATTCCCCCTAACTGCCTCTGCCTGCCTAACATCCCTAACCACCTCTGCCTACCTGCCTGATCACCCCTAACTGCTCCTCTGCTGGCCTGATTGCCCTAACTGCTCTCCCCTAACCACCTCTTCTTTACCCCCTCTACCCAGGACCTGGGCTTTCCTCCCTCTGGCCAGCTGCAGGCACCCGGGACCTGAGCTTCCCTCCTTCTGGCCAGCCACAGGCATCTGGGACCCAGCTTTGTCAGGAAGGATGTCCCGAAAGACATCAGTCTATCCAGTCTAATTAGCATATCACCCTTTTATTAGTATAGTTTTTTATTTATTTCAGAGAGGAAAGGAGAGAGAGAGAGAAAAACATCAATAATGAGAGTCATTGATAAGCTGCTTCCTGCATGCCCTGTACTGGGGATTAAGCATGCAACTGGGCATGTGCCCTGACCAGGAATCTAACCATGACCTCCTAATTGATTGGTCAATGCTCAACCACTGATCCACATCAGCTGGGCACCAACTTTAATTAATGCACTCCCAAAATCACCTGGACTCCTGTTGTGAAATCTTTTCTGCACTAAGTCAAGAACACACACACTCCCAGTCTGGCCCCTTTCCTGCAACACCATCATCCTATCTAGTCCTATCTAATAAAAGAATAATATGCAAATTGACCGTACCTTTGCTACACCCATAAGCCACACCCACCAGCCAATCAGGAGTGAATATGCAAATTAACCCAACTAAGATGGCTTTGGCCACAGAGCGAGCAGGAGGCTTGGGTTTCCCCAGTGGTGGAGGAAGTCAAACTTCTTGGCCTGCCCTGGCCTGCACTCAAGGCTACAAAGTTTCAATTATAGAAGATAAATAAATCCCAGATACCAGGGACTTCGCTTGGGTCACCAGGGGGCATGGCTGGCCTACAAACCACCACAGGCACCTCGTCCAGACCACCTCATGTCCCAAGGGAACCCCTACCCTGATCCAGGACACCCAGCCAGCCCCCACCCTTGCACCAGGACTCTATCCTATCTAATCCTATCGAATAAAAGAGTAATATGCCAATTGACTGTCACTCCAACACACAAGATGGCTGCCCCTATGTGGTCAAAGATCCTGCCCCCATGTGGACACAAGATGGCTGCCACAAGATGGCCAGCAGAGGAGAGCAGTTGGGAGGGACCAGGCCTGCAAGGGAAGGCAGTTGGGGGTGATCAGGCCAGCAGGGAAGGGCAGTTAGGAGGGACCAGGCTTGTAAGGGAGGGCAGTCGGCGCTGATCAAGCCTGCAGGGGAGGGCAATTAGAGGTGACCAGGTTGGCAGAGAAGGGAAGTTGGGGGTGACCAGGCCTGCAGGGAAGGGCAGTTGGGAGGAGATGCAGGCCTGCAGGAAAGGGCAGTTAGGGGCAATCACACTGGCAGGGGAGCAGTTAGGCATCAGTCAGGCTGGAAGGGGAGTGGTTAGGAGGTGATCAGGCTGGCAGGCAGAAGCAGTTAGGGGCAATCAGGAAGGCAGGCAAGGCGAACAGCTGGGGGCCAGCAGTCCTGGATTATGAGAGGGATGTCCAACTGCCCATTTAGGCCTGATCCTGATAGGATGACAAACCCATTCTGCCTGGAAGGTAGCCCTTACCAACTACAAAAGCTCATAGAATTGGGCCTAAATGAGCTGTCAGACATCCCTCAAGGGTTCCCAGATTGGAGAGGGTGCAGGCTGGGCTGAGGGACACATACCCCTGTGCATGAATTTCATGCACTGGGACTCTAGTGTGTCTATATCCTGAGTGAAACATTAAAACTGGTAACATCATATCTGAAAGAATGAAGGGAATAAGTATACTCAGTTCTATTTTCTCTGTTTCTGGACATGGTAAGTTCCTGTAGTTGGTGGGTCAGCTTGTCCAAGAGACTGAGCTCCTCCCCCTTTTTCTGAGACAATTCCTGGCAGGTGTAGGTTTATTGGCCTAGGAGAGAACATAAGTACATTTCACTGAAAAATGCACTTGTTTCCTATTATATTCACTTAAAAAAAAATACTTGCTAGAAGACAAAGTTAATACTAGAATGAGACTAGACCTCCCTTAGACAAAAAGATGAAAAGAAATATAAATGAGTATGTTGGAATATAAACCAAATGGAAAATGAAATAACTTTTTTTTGTTGTTGTTCCCTTCTAGGTACTGTAGACACTTTGTAGTTGGTAAGGGCTACATTCCAGGCAGAGTGCATTTGTCATAAAGACAGGCCCCAATCCCAAATGTTTGGCTAGTGTTGTTCAGTGGTTGAGTGTCAACCAGGAGGTCATGGTTTGATTCCTGGTCAGGGTACAGGTCCTGGTGAGAGGCTCATCCCCAATAGGGGGTGTGCAGGAGGCAGATGATCAACTATTCTCTCTCATGATTGATGTTCCTATCTATCTCTTCCTCCATCTCTGAAATAAAAAAAATTTACATATTAAAAAAAATCATACAGAAGTGTTTAAGCAGGTAAGGTAGCTAGCGATTGTATGGTTTTTGTTTAAAAGTGCCCATGTAAATGCTTTTCCACCCATTAGCCTGGTATCCTCTCAGCCAGCTCTAAGACACACAGATATGAAAACCAAAGCTCAGAAAGCTAAGTGACCTCAGGCTTCAGTGTCCTGCCTCTAAAATAAGGACAGCATCATTCTTGAAAATGCTTCTCCACCCACTCTAAAGTCCACAAGCCTAGGTTCCAGCTAAGAGAACATAAGAATGAGGATAAAACTAACAGGTGATGTGCACCAAGCAGGATGCTAGGTAGTTGACAGGCATCGCCTCATTCGACCCTCAGGACCACCCTCCCTCCAGATGGAGAAAGTGAAGTTCTAAAAGGTGAGCACAGCCTATCAATGGGAGAGGAACTACATGGAGGCAAAGCAGAGGATCCCACAGTGGCCTCTTCCCATCACAGTGCGCATTCTCTTTCACCGTGGCCTGTCCATTCACCTAGTGTATAGGTATTCCACAGACAGCTCATAGCATTTAGCTTAAGTCTTAGACATCCAAATGAGAACTATAAATACAGTGGTACCTCGAGATACAAGTTTAATTTGTTCCGTAACCTTGAGGCATGGGAAACTATGAGATGCTCGAGTCGCAGTAAACTGGTGGGTCATGTGCAGCCGGCTGATCTGCGCGATTACTCCTATTTCAAATGTTGCTCGTATTTCAAAACAAAAATCGCTCGCTCGACGGCTCGTATCTCAAAAATCTCGTATGTTAGGGCACTCGTATCTCGAGGTACCACTGTACAACCAAAAGTGGCTATAGGTGGGGTTTGCTTTATATATTAGTATGTTATTTATATTATTATGTATTATATAAATTAAATCATGTCCATAACATCTAAGCTATGAAGAGAGAAATCGGTCTTAAGGCAATCTAAGCTCTTTCTATTATGCAAGGAGAGAGTGAAGATACTGACTAAGTTTTATATTTAGTTAAGGCCCTTCTATAAGTCTTTGAATATTAAATAAACCTGTTTACGTACAGAAAGCCTGACAGTTAGCTCCCCTTTCTCCTACCTCACCCCTCTCTGCTCTCCCTCCTTACCAGGGCATTTTTCTCTAAAAAAAAAAAAAGTTAATAAATGACCTGGAAAGACTTCTAGGTGCTAAGGAACTTCCCTATACACCAGGGTACAGCCCACCTATTCTAGCACTGTGGGATCCTCAGGCTACAGGCTCACTCCCAGCTCCTGCAAATCTCTACCCACCCACAGAGAACTTCATTCTCTTTCAGGAAGTACCAGTAGGAAGGAGATTGGTTATACAACAGTAGAAAAACCTATAAGGCTCTCTACAATAATCAACCTAGTCCCTCATTATATATATAAAAAGTCTGTGGTCATGATAATCTCAGACCATAACGACCGATTACCAGGAATCTACGTGTGCAGCAGGCACACGTGAGTGGGCAGGGCTGCATGCAAGGCATGCATGGGTGGGTGGGGACTTGATGCTGTGTCTCCAAGGGTGTCAGTGGAGACTTGACCAGGAGGTGTTTTGGGGGAGTCCCATGAAGCACCAGCCCTGTGGGGCAGGACTCCAGAACCAGAGGGGAGGGATCCCATGCAGCAGCAGCGGGGTCCCAGGTCTACACAATTTTGCACACAGAGCCCCTAGTTCTTAAATAAAAATGGAAAACCCAAGCACCACCAGACATAATAAAGAAAACCAGAAACATAGAAGATAAAATTTTAGACTAACCAACATTAAATAAATAAATAATCTGAGCACAGAGGAAACAAAGACAACTCAGAGAGAAGAAAATTTTTTTTTAATTTCCTAATCATGAGAATAGTAAGGAGATAATCTGAAAACAGGAACATGATGTTATAAAAAAAAAAAAGAACAATTAAACAAAAAGAAAAAACACATACTTGAAAATAATATGTCTACTGAAGCAAACATTTCATAGAAAGTTAAAAAAATAAAATCCAAGATGGTGGCATAGGTATTGTTCTGCCTCACACAACTATTTCAAAACTACAACTAAAAGAACGGACATCATCCAGAACTACAGGAAAGCTGGCTGAGTAGAAGTTCTACAACTAGAAGGAAAGAGAGAGGCTCACAGAGACCAAGAGGAGCTGCAAAACGCTGAAGTATGGAGACACGTGTGTGGAGAGACGGGTGCTGGAGTACCTGGCTGGCTTTCTCTGGCGGGAGGGAAACGGAGACTCCCAATGGCATTGAACCCCTTATCCTATGACACTAAACTCCAGGTCCAGCCGAAACTCATAAGGGGGGAGTATGGACTGTGAAAAGGGAGAAGTGCACAGAAATTTAGGGGAGCTGTGAAAAGGTGGCACACACAGCACTGCGCACAGAAGACAGACTGCTGATTGTGCCTCTGGCTTTCTCAAGTGGGCGGGAGACAGAGCCTCCCAACTGTGCCACTTCTAACTCCACTGAACCCCAGTTTCGGGCAAGACCCTGGGGACCCAGACTCATATGGGTCCCAGAGCACAGGGGAGCCGGAAAGGCAGCAGTCTAGAGGCACCTCGCACATGCACACAGGAAGGGCTCCAGCGATTATCCAGAGACACGTAAGACCCAGGGGCCAAGTAGGACGAGGCTGACTGAAAGGCAAGGTGGTCCACTAAGCCCTGAGACTCCACCCATCCCAAGCTCAACAGAGAGGCTTTTGAAGTATTGCAAATCTTGTATCAAAGGCTGAATCCAACACAGAAGTTCTTCTGGCATAGTGAAAATGTGGAGACAAAGGAAGAGATCACAAACAAAAGAAATGGAGGAAAACAAACGACTGCATATAGAGTTCAAAACCACAGTTATAATGTTTTTCAAAAATATCCTAGAAAAAGATGGTTAAATTTAGCGAGACCAAAGACGAGATGAATAAGGACCAACTAGAGATGAAAAAGGACCAACTAGAAATTAAACATACACTGACTGAAATAAAAGTATTATACAGAAATCTAACAAGCAGACTAGAGGAACACAAGAATCAAGTAAAAAATTTGAAATATAAAGAAGCAGAAAACACTCAACTGGAAAAGCAAGAAGAAAAAAGAATCCAAAAATGTGAAGATAATGTAAGGAGCTTCTGGGATAGCTTCAAGCGTACTAACATAAGAATTGTGGGGGTGCCAGAAGAAGAGAGAGAGCAAGATTCTGAAAACTTATTTGAAAAAATAATGACAGTAAACGTCCCACATCTGGTAAAAGAAATAGACTTACAAGTCCAGGAAGCACACACAGCCCCAAATAAAAGGAATCCAAAGAGGACCACACCAAGACGCATCATAATTAAAAATACCAAGAGCAAATGACAAAAAATATTAAAAGCACAAGAGAAAAACAGTTAATTACCTACAAGGGAGCATCCATTCAATTGTCAGCTGATTTCTCAACAGAAAGTATGCAGGCCACACAGGAGTGGCAAGAAGTATTCAAAGTAATGAATAGCAAGAATCTACAACCAAGAATACTCTATCCCAGTGGTTCTCAACCTATGGGTCCCGACCGCTTTGGGTTCGAACGACCCTTTCACAGGAGTCGCCTAAGACCATAGGAAAACACATATTTCCCATTGGTCTTAGGAACCAACACACCGCTCCTTGGTGTAGCAAAGTGTAGCAATGTAGTTTACTGTTGTCATATTAAGACTGTTATCCATGCTACACCATGATTCAAGACAAAATTTCATTTATTTGTAATTAGAAATAAATATTTCACAATATGTAATTACATATTGTTTTTTTTACTGTTGTCATATTAAGACTGTTATCCATGCTACACCATGATTCAAGACAAAATTTCATTTATTTGTAATTAGAAATAAATATTTCACAATATGTAATTACATATTGTTTTTGTGATTAATCACTATGCTTTAATTATGTTCAATTTGTAACAATGAAAATACATCCTGCATATCAGATATTTACATTACAGTTCATAACAGTAGCAAAATTACAGTTATGAAGTAGCAACAAAAATAATTTTATGGTTGGGGTCACCACAACATGAGGAACTGTATTAAAGGGTCGCGGCATTAGGAAAGTTGAGAACCACTGCATTAACATTTTACTATACTTATTTGATCCATCTACTCATTAGTCTGCCTTATTTGTTTTTATGTATTTCAAAATAAACTGCACCCTAGCTCGTTTGGCTCAATGGATAAGAGTGTCAGCCTGTGAACCAAAGAGTTCCAGGTTTGATTCCAGTCAAGAGCATGTATCTGGGTTGCAGGCTCCTCCGGGGCTGGGTCCTAGTCAGGGGCATGCAGGAGACAACAGGTTGATGTTTCTCTCACACTGATATTTCTCTCTTATCTTTCCCTCTCTCTTCCATTCTCTCCAAAAATCAATGGAAAAATATCCTCCCATGAGGATTAAAAAATAATAAACTGCAATCATCAATAAATTTCCCCCAAAATAATGCATGATGGGTATCGCTAACTGGAGTTCAAGTGTTGGAGTAAAATTTACATACAATGGAATGCACAAATCTTAAATATACGTAATGTTAATGACAAAAAAAACATTGTAACCTGTAAAGAATTTTTGTGAGTTTATTTGAGCCAAACCGTCGACATATGCCAGGAAGCAGAATCTGAATGAATTGAGATAACGCTCGGGAGAATGGAGGGTTACATCTGTATTTATACATTGCAATCAAAGGAAAGGAAGGTAGGTAAGTTACATGAAATTCATTGGTGATAGATCAGGGAAGTGGGATAAAGCAAAGCGGGGAAACCTCTGGGATATGGTAAAAAGTGAAAAGATGGACATATGCTTCTTTTACAGAGATGGATACAGGATACTTTAAAGTAATTAACAGGATACTTTAAAGTAATTTTCAGTTGACAATTAACTTGATAACAATAACAATGAGGGAATGTCCTGGTGCCATTTGTTGTGCCCTGAGGGGTCTGAGATAAAAATGAAGATATACAAGTTACCCAGAGGTCTCACAGATATGTTATCTTACAGGCAGTAAAGAAGATCTTAGACCATCTTTGTTAATAGTTTGTTTTGTTTCATTAACAATTTTTGTTCTTACCACTCAAACTTTTCCTAGCTATCCCAATGTGGTACTTACTATGTTACCATTAGATACAGAACCATATTAAACATCTAACCAAAGCTCAGTTAAGTCAATGCCTCATCGCACGTTTTATTTTTATTTCTACCAGAAGAGTATTTTGTGCTTGTTGTACCAGTATAATTCCAATACAGTCACTTAAATATTTAGCCATCAAATATTTAGTACTTTTTAAAATGAGAGTCCAAAATTAGATAAAATATGAACATTCATGAGAACTCTTTTCTGCCAAAGATGATAAATTTATTTAGTAGAAACAACATCAAATGAAAAGTAAAATTAGCAAAGTGAAATAAGAATTTCAGAAAATAAATTAACAGCTATTAATTACTATACACTCTTCATTTTTTAAAGTAATATACATTTGGTATTTAAAATTATGAAAATGTCAAAAGTATGAAGAGAAACTAATCATCAGCATGCTACCATTTACCATCCTAGCATATTTCCTTCTATCTTTTCTCTACATATATGAAAAAAATTTAAATACTGTATATTCAAATTTATATTTTTTTCTAAGCTGACATTTTATCATAAACATTTAACCTAACACATTAAAATCTCTTTAGCAAAACTTTAATCACAGTACTATAGCCCATTCTAATTGTTAAGATTGGGCTGGTAATGCTGTCTGTGAACTAGGAGAAGAGACAAATGCAAGGAGAAAATTTATTTTAACTTTCCAAGGGAAGAAAAGGCCAGTATATTGCTACTCAACACAGGGTAGGAAACAAAGAGGGCTTTTCATTTTTAAGCATTTGCTGTAGCTAAGCAACAAGGAAGGGAAGGGGATTGTGTTGAAATAGAACAGATTGGGGGGAGGGTTTTCTTAAAAGGTTACAGTTTGTTTGCTTTCCAGGAAATAGCCTGGCAGATGTCCTAAGGATGTGTCTTATTTGTATTTTGCCCAAGCCTGTAAAACAAGTTTGTAACAAAAGTTACTAAGAATTCAAAAGAGGTTTGTCTGGCCCTATCTGGTTTGGCTCAGTGGATAGAGCATCGGCCTGTGGACTGAAGGATCCCGGGTTGGATTCCGGTCAGGGGTATGTACCTTGATTGTGGGGGCATCCCCAGTAGGGGGCGTGCAGAAGGCAGCTATTTGATGTTTCTAACTCTTCCTCTCCCTTCCTCTCTGTAAAAAATCAATAAAATATATATTTTTTAAAAAGAGGTTTGTCCGAAAAGGAGGGGCAAGGAAACTTTCCACTAACTAGAGACTACTGGGTGCAAATTATCCATGAGCTGTGAAAATAGCAGGGAGGAGAGGAATGCAAGAATGTAGCTTTAAGAGTACCTTATCTTGTTCTGCAGTTTGAACAAAGGAGCCAACAATCTTGAAGTTTAACTTCCCGATGCTTCTCATAAATTATGGAAGGCCACAGCAAAGGAAAGGAAAGGCCTATTTTCTGTCCCTACACTAAGTTGTATCTAGTCTTTTCTATTAAGAATGATACTGTGCCATAGCTGGTTTGGCTCAGTGGACAGAGTGGCAGCCTGCCGACTGAAGGGTCCCAGGTTCCATCCTGGTCAAGGGCAAATGTCTGGGTTGGGGGGCGGGGGGTGTGATCCCCAGTAGGGGGCATGCATGCAGCAGCCAATCAATGATCCTCTCTCATTGATGATTCTATTTCTCTCTCCTTTTCCTTCCTCCCTGAAATCAATAATAAAAAAAAAACACCTATTTTTAAAAAGAGTGATACTGTGATGAACATTCTTATACATTAATATCTGGCCCAACTTTTTGATTATTATGTGTGATAAATTTCTGGAAATGTAATTATCTAGCCCAGAAACCTGAATATTTTCTATACCCTGTCAAACTGTTTCCAGAAATGCCGTCCCCCTATACTCCCGAGCTGTGCTATCAGGTGTCTATTTCATCACATCCTCTCCAGCACTGAATATTGTGATTTTTTAAATATTCCAGATATCTTTCCTTTGCAATTACTTGGTTACTAAGCTCTCATGTATATTAGTTACTTTATTTCTCCTTTAGTTCAAGGTCTTTGCTCAGACATATTCTTTCATTAATCCTATTCCGTTTGAGTTCACGGGAAGCAATAACAGCTTCTAGGGAGGAAGGCTGAGGGAAAGGGGACTGGAGAACGGAGAGTGGTGTTGGGCCCAGAAGTGATAGGCAAATGCTCCTGTTAAAAGATTAGATTCAAAGGTGAGGGGGCTCAGGGAGGTGTTAGGTTCGGAGACTGAAATGTTAGGGTGAGGGCACGCAGTCAAAGGTCACCATTTGGGAGGTTGCGCTCCTGGGGTCCGGTGGGGAAGGGGAGGGTCAGACCCGGATTTGGTGGGGATGCGGGAGGGCAGCGGTCTAGCTGGCAAGGCCCGTGGGTCTGGGCGGCTCCCTGGACTCAGGGCCCAGCACTCGCCGCCAGCGCCGGGGGCACCACACAGCCCAGACCCCAAGACAGCCAGACGGAACTGCAGCTTCAGCTCTGGCCGCGCTGCAGGGGCTGCGGGGAGTCGCGTGGCCGCCAAGCCTGTACATCCCGGCCTCTGAGCAGGGCCCGCACCTGTCTTCAGGGAAACGGCTGGAGCGGCCTCGCTAGGTGACGTCACACGGTGACGCCATCAGCGAGCGCTCGTCAGACAGCCTTACGCTGCACGGGCTGGGGGAGACTTTCCGGGAGGGGGTCCTCTGTCCCCCACTCCGCCACCGTTACCGCGGGCCCGAGCCCCCAGCCCCGCGCACTGTGGTCGCCTGCTCCCGGCACCCAGAGGCCGGCGTACAGGGGTTCCCGCGGCGTTGGAAACCGCACGGCCCACGGTCTCATGTTGCCACATGACTGCGGGGCCTCGGTGTTAGGCCACTAGTTTCCAATGCCAGTTTTGCTAAACCAACCTGAAATTACTTAAGCTCCTTAAACTCTTAAATTAACCGCAAGGGCTGCTTTCCTCCTTGCCCTCCGTGACTAATGGTTCTGTTGCATAGGCTCCTTTTCAAGGGCAGTTTTCTAGTTCTTGGCCACGTGGGGTGCTGCCAACGTTTTATTCTATGTTTGCACGTGGCCATCCTGAATTCTGTGAGGAAGGGGACTCTGTTCTACAGCAAGTCTGTGAGCGAATAAATATGATCCCCATTTTACATTTACTCTCAGACTGTAGTAACATTTCCCCAAGTGGGGCTGGATCCTCCACCAATTCCCACGCTCCACTACACGGAATAAGAGTGAGGATCCAAGCTCACCTTTCACATGAGGAGCCGCTAGGTTCGTTCAGTACCACACACCATGCTTCTTCAGAACCACACACACAGTCCACAGGCCCAACGGCCATGCTGTTTGTGTACTTTTTTCCTTCAAGTATAAAGTCAGGCACCCACCTCAGTTTTCACATTGAACACATCCCCATGTCACATCACCCACATTAGGATTCAGAACATGACCAGCACTCAGCAACTTCTTCTGTAGGCCCCACCTGCTCCACCCACTTCACACCAAAAGTAAATACGACCCTAATTGCTAACAAAACTTGGTTTTTGCCTTTTGAACTGTGAGATGGGGTCATGCAGCGTGTCCTGGCCGAGCATCCGGTTTCCCCCTCATATTCGTGAGATGCACCTGTATCCCTCTGTATAGTTGTAGTTTGTGATGGACTGACTCATTCTTTGTGCTGTTGCTGGACAATGGGTAGTTTCCAGATTAGGGCTACTACAACCTAGTGCTATTGTTTACATCTGTACATAGTGGGAACACATGTGCTCAATGGTGGGCTACACGGCATGTTGTATGTTCAGGTTTAGTAGATACTGCCTGTTCTCCCAAACTTGTCTTGATTTACTCTCCACCAGCAGGGTATGGGTTTTTGCTCATGTCCTGGTGAACAGTTGGTATCATCTGCTTTTTGTAGCTAATTTCATTAATTTCTCCATTTTGGCTCATAATATTTAAGTTCACTTGAATAGCAGGACATATGTATTTCCATTAAAAATGTTTGTAACCAATGATAAAGTGGTAAATGCTGTATTTTAAAATGGATTACTGAGTAATTATTTCTAAGTGATCTTGTAAGAGATAAGCAAAAAGAAAAAAAATTACACTAATATCTCATTTATGAAATCCTTATTTTAAATGTCTATAAATAAGTTAGGAAAAAAATTTCTGTATCTGATTTATAGGGGTGTGCTTATTTTATTTTATATATATATATTTTTTATTGATTTCAGAGAGAAAGGGAAAAGGGGAAGAGAAAATCACTGATCTGCTGCCTCCTGCATGCACCACACTGAGGACTGAGCTGGCAGCCTGGGCATACGCCCTGACCAGGAATGGAACCGTGACCTCTAGGTTCATAGTTTGATGCTCAACCAGAGCCATGCCAGCTGGGCAAGGGATGGTGCTTATTTTAAATGGAAATGAATATAGTTTAATTCTATGTTGTAGAAAAAAAAAATACGTCCCTACATATACATGTAAGTATGAACAGTGAGAAGGATGAAAAAAAAGTGTATTACACTTGCTCACCTCAGGTAGGAATATGACTTCAATTTTACATATTTTTGTTCCATATTCAGAGTTACAAGCATTTATTCCTGTGAGTCCTGGAACAGAATCATCATCGAAATTGCAGGTGAGGGTTGGAGGGGTTGCTGAAACATTTATTTCCATGAGTGAACAGTTTATTATTTCCAAGGTACATGACTGGCATCATAACCTCTCTCAATCTTTTCATTGCCAATTTTTGTTACCAAAGAAAAAATCGTATCTCTATGAAAGATGATGTGTTTAGGGAAAAACCAACACACATTGATGTAGGGTCCAGGGTAGGTAGCTAAGGAGAAATGGTGACAGAGCTGAGGACACAGAGCCACAGTGTAAAGAGGCAGTAAGCAGAAAATGAGAGAACGATTAGGAGTGGCATGGGTGGCTGAAACCACATAAGCACCTAGATAGGACTTGGGAGTGAGTAGCACATGCCCAGAGGGACAGGAATGACAGAACATTGAGGTGAGAGGGGAGAGGGAGATGTGTCAGGGGGCTTCATGTAAGTAATGGGAAAAGCCAATAGTCAGGGAGAGCCATGTGCCTTAAGAAACCTGCCTTGTTTCCGAAAGCCTCAGCTCCTGAGCCTCTTGGTAATTTGGAATGAGCAATGGTGACAAGGATACTTCAGCAAACTGCAGCCCAGAGCTCTCAGCACCTGCACACCTGTCCTTGAGTACTGCATTCACAGAATGAACATAAGGTTGGACTAACAAAGCATAATGGCTCCAGTGAAATGCATAAAATAAAGCTTTCTGTGGAAACTGCTTTTCTGAATTTCCCTCTGCTAACATGGGACTGCTATTGAATTGGCTAAGACAAGAAATTAATCTTTACAGGAACAAGCAAAGGCAGTTTCTAGAAAACACCTCTTGCAAATCCACAATAACCAGGGACTTGGTCCCTCACTCTTGATTTTTACATATAGTTTGGATTTATCACAGCTCTATTCACATGTACATTCCATTTGCTCCCATCTTACATACATCACTCTTACCTCAGTTATTTCTACACAGCCTCTTGCTTTTCTGATCAGGTTCAGTAAAAACAAACAGAACAAAACAAAACAAAAAATTGACCAAAAGAACTCATAACCGTGCCCAGGCCAACTCTGCTTTGCAGTTGTGCCACAGAACTAGCATGGATTCCTTAAGAAACAAGATATCTGCTTAAAAATGCTAATATATCAGTTTTGAGCATGCAGATCTCTTGATACAGTGAACTACATGGCAGGCAAGACACCCCTTGTCCTTTTAAAAGAAGTTTCAAAGATGTTTAACATTTTATTTTAAATATAAAATTGATTCATAAAGTGTAAGGACAAATGATTTCTATCCATCTTCGACAAGCTGTTGGGAGCAGGAAGAGAAAAAAAAAGAGAGAGAGAGAAATAATTATTAACTTCAAATCATCCTGAAGTTAAATCATGAACTACCAGCTCTCGTATTACAGGTAAGAAATCGGACACCCTAAGCGCCTGCACAGCTCCGAAGAAAAGGACTGGGTGCAAGCCTCCTGACTTCAGGCCCCCTCCCTTTCCCTTCTGCCAGGCTGCCAATATCCCAAGGACTCCGACTGGAGAGTACAAAACACAAACGCAAGGACTATGGTGCTAACAAGGACACTGCTGCAAAGACTGATGGGCAGGGAAAGGGTGGCAGGGACACCTCGGTCCACTCTTTTTTCCTTTCGCTTTTCCCAGTATTTACATTTTAAGTTGAATGCAGCGACACTGCATGTGGCAAGGAATTCCCAGTAAACACACGCTAAAACACCAGTGCAAGTTACTGGGGGAAACAAAGCTCCCTCCTCTTTTGGGTGTCCGTGGGAGCAAGCCCCCTCCTGTGAGCTGCCCCAGACACCCGCCCCACACCCAAGTCTCCCTTGGACTCAGAGCCACTATAAGCATTGCTCACCGACGCTTAGGAGGAGCCTGGCTCGGGCTGGAGGTCCCGCGCGGGCAAGGCGAGGTGGGCGTGCAGCGAAGTGGGCGCGCGGGATCGGCGGGGCCCACGGCAGCGCTCAGGCCAAGTCCAGTTTCTTCTGCATCACCGCCAGCTGGTCCTGCAGTCTCCGCTTCCTCCAGTCCAGGTAGCGCCTCCGCAACCGGTTCGCCTGCCAGCCCACGAGCACCCCGGAGGCGAAGGCCAACAGCACGGACAGCTGCAGCTTCCTCTCGGATATGTCCGCCATCGCGGCCGCCAGCGCGCGGAAGGGCCTACGGCGCGGGACGGGGCCCAAGGCGCGCGTTCCGGGGGGCAGGGGAGGCGAGCCCGGCTCCGCCTGCTGTACGTGAGGCCCTGCAACTCCCGCACCGAATCTGTGACTTGCTGGGACGTCCTGTGATCTCTTCATGTTGCACAAAACTCCTTATCAGACTCCAGACTCTCCTGGGGCTGGATGGAGTAAGCGGGCAAGCTGGAGAAGCTCAAATAGCAAAGCACCGATGAGGGCCCAGGGAACGGCGGCAGCCCCAGCCAAAAGCTGGAGCCTGTCCTACAACCCACGGCCTACAACCCGGGTAAGCTGGGAAGCAGATTCTTCCCCAGCCCAGCCTCCAGCGAGGCCAGCCTGGATTCTTCCCAGTAACCTTGTGAGACCCTAAAGGAGGACCTTGCCCCCTGAGAGTTCTGGTAATCTGTTACACAGCAATAGAAAACGAATCCAGCCGAAACCGGGTTGGCTCGGTGGACAGAGAGGTTCTATTCAGGTCAAGGGCATTTACCTTGGTTGCGAGCACATCCCCATTTGGGGGTGTGCAGGAGGCAGCTAATCGATTTCTCTCTCTCTCATTCATGTTTCTTTTTTTATTATTAATTTTTTATACATATCTCCCCATTGCCCTCCCTCCCTCCCAGGCACACCCCAATCCCCCAATGTCTATGTTCATTGGTTATGCTTATATGCATGCATACAAGTCCTTTGATTGATCTCTTATCTACCTCACTTAACTTTAATCTTCCTGCTATAATTTCACAGTCTGTTTGAAGCTTTACTGCCTCTGTATCTATCCTTTTGTTCATCAGTTTATAATGTTCTTTATTATCCACCAATGAGTGAGATCATGTGATGCTTCTCCCTCATTGACTGGCTTATTTCACTAAACATAAGGCTCTCAGTTCCATCCAGGTTGCTGCAAATAGTGAGAATTCCTTCTTTTTAATGGCAGCATAGAATTCCATTGTGTAGATGTACCACAGTTTTCTGATCCACTCATCTACTGACGGGCACCTAAGCTGTTTCCAAATTGTAGCTATTGTAAATTGTGCTGCTATGAACATAGGGGTGCATAAATCCTTTCTGATTGGTGTTTGTGATTTCTTAGGATAAATTCCTAAGAGTGGGATTACAGGGTCAAATGGGAGATCCATTTTTAGTTTTTTGAGGAAACTCCATACTGTTCTCCACAGTGGCTGCACCAGTCTGCATTCCCA